>JAZFAU010000234.1:0-117500 GCA_037178615.1 Dione vanillae | reverse complement strand
GTTCTCTCTGACTACCCCGCTAGGGATAGAGCGTGAAGATATGTATGTATAATATTATATACTTACACAGGGTTATACAATGTGCATTTGATATATTAATTGCTCATGCTAAGCTAATAGGAGTAAGATTATTTTGTCGAAATATAACATACTGAATGATTTTTAACGAATATATGTATATGTATAATTTTAGATGGTCGCTTGGCACTGTCATCGCAAAACCACGACATCCAGGTTCTATCACGCGCCTATATCACAGTGTGTGATGTGATATCGGAATTGAATGACGTTGACGGCGGTATCATGCTCATATTATTTGCTAACTATGTTGTTACAACTATTACATCTTTTTATTATGGATTCTATTTGCAAATTCATTTCTCACGTAAGTGTTATATTTTTATATTCATGCATTCATACATTTAATATTATTAGAATCAATTATTTTGCTACATTAAATATAACTAATTATATAAATTTAAATATTTAAGTACTCTAAGAAGGTCATATTATGAAAGATAAGATGTACAATATGATAAGCTTTACAAGAAAAGGTAGAGAATAACCCATTAGGAGGTTTTAGATGTAAGATATATAAGCGAAATGCAGTGCCTCCTTTCGAAATCATCTCTTGTATAAGTGATTTTATTAACAGCAAAAATATACAGTACATTGCTATAGATCACAGTCACACGACGTTTTGTTTACCTGTCGCATCAGTGAAGTGAGTAAATCATTTTAGTCAGTTCACTCACTATAATGAGTTATTTGTTCTGTTCTGTTCTGTTCTGTTCCACTTCGCCAATTCTTCGCCAATGTCACATTAAGTCACTACATGAAAGAGAATGTACGGTGAAAAAACAAAATAAGCTTTACACAATAATAGAATGCATGTAAAAAAGAGATCCAATAAAAAATCCTTCACCTAAAACAAATTCATCTAAATAACATGTAAGAATTACAGTATATACACATAATACATTGAGTTAGTACTAAATAATAATATTTTACACGGGTGTTAGTTTATAGTCTAATACTTAATACTCTATAAATGAGGATGATGTCGTCAGCATTTTTTTTTATATTATCCGGGTAGGCATATGACTCCACTCCACCTGATAGTAAGTGGAAGTGGA
This sequence comes from Dione vanillae, assembly GCA_037178615.1. NCBI lineage: Eukaryota > Metazoa > Arthropoda > Insecta > Lepidoptera > Nymphalidae > Dione > Dione vanillae. The sequence goes on along the minus strand of JAZFAU010000234.1, from coordinate 116,364 downwards.
GTCCAAACGCGAAGACGACTAGTACTGACAACAAAAATGAGCTGCACTAGTCACCCTCGCCATGCCGGCCCGCAAGATGCCTCTTCACGCCTCGTTTAAAGAGACGTGAAGTGAGCGACGCTTTGCCATGCGACATAGCTCGCTCAGGCACTGGTTGTACGCTGGCTGATCTCGAAACGCGGTTGTATAGCCACTTCACGAGTTTTTCACCATGCGTACGGTGGTAACAAACCAGGCGGATGATTAACATCCTACCACCAGATGAGCAGTTGGTCGCTCAGATATCCCTTAGTCGCCTCTTACGACACCCATGGGAGGAAGGGGCAGTGAATTGTATTCTTTCTCCGTCACTGCACGGATACTGCACGCATATTGAACAATGTTACAAAAGTTATTAACAGACAATTCGAGGTCATGTCTATATATATTATATAACAGAGGGCTAAGAGCTGAACCTTGAGGCAGACCCTTCCAGACAAGTCTGGGAGGTATAGTAAGAAGCAGATGTTTCACAGATATCGTTCTACCGGTCAGCAAATTACATATGTAATGAGTCATCCTCGGCAGAATACTCAGCTGATGCAGTTTCTGCCTGAGTACCGGAAGAAGAACATTGTCATATGCTGATGTAACATCCAGAAAAACGTCAAATTAATACTTAAGCCCTTTGTAAAGCTAAGCTGAGAGGGCGCTAAGATGTTTCTACGTTCCACTATCCACTCCAGACGATTCTTCAAAAGTCGTTCAACAATTTTTGTTAATGTAGATGCTAAGGCAATGGGTCTATAGGAATTAGGGTCAGAAGTACATTTGCCAGGTTTAAGGATAGGGATAATTATTTGAGATTTCCAAGTATTGGGATATCCCAGATATTGCCTAATTTAAATATATTATTATACAAATTAAAAAAAAAAACGCTTAGATTTTTCGTTCAATTTGACAATAAAAGAATAGGGCATCTATCCATCTTCACCAGCACTGGTGTCCTTTAAATCCGCCAGCACATTTTCGAGTTCCTCAAAGGAAATTGGGGAATCCATTTCTTCTGAAGATTCAACAGGCGTATATATAAACAGGTTACGGGACGGCGCAGATGGAGGAGCCAATTCGTTAGCAAAATCATTAAGCCAAAGGGAAGGATTATTGGAGTTAAGGCTACGGACATTGTTAAGAGAACTGCGGAATCTCCTAATGCTTATCCAGACAAGGGAAGAAGGGGAGCGGGGATTAAGAGATTCACAAAAATGAACTCTACCAAGTTTCTTCTTTTTCCAAATACATTTTCTGAACTTTGCAACATTGCGTTTATACTCAATGTAGTTCTTCATCGTCATACAGGCTGTGTATGACGCCTTGGCAGATATTTGCCGATTGACAAAATCAGAGCATTCCTAATCCCACCAAGGATTGAAATGCATCCGATTTTGAATGGAGCGCGTTTTGGGAATGTGTAAGTCAGCTGCAGGTGCAATGACAGAGATAAACCGATCATAGCAAAGAATTATGTTCTCATAATTACCAGACTCAGGAAGATTGCCCAACGTGCAATCCACAGAGTCTGCGTACTCATTCCAGTCACCTTTTTTAAAATTATATTTAGGAAATGAAGGAGGAACTGATAAAGGATTTATATTAAACATAGAAAGGAGGATGGGAAAATGATCACTACCATGGGTAGAGCCACCTAGACATTTGGAACTCTACTACTATGCAGTCCCACGAGAACTTTTTCCTACGTACCACGCAACTGTGGAATCCCACCGGCAATACTATATGGGTTACTTAAAAAACGCGTCTACGAACTTACAGGCTGGCAAAATAAAGCGTTGTTACGTGCAATCTGTTCTGTTTCTGTCAAAATTTTATAATAATCAAATTAATGCTATTAAATATTTTATTTTACAGCTTTTTACATATTCTTGCAACAAGTATGGTGTATTATATGTACTCTATTAATATTAGCATTTCTAGAATCGTGCCACAGAATTAGACTTGAGGTACGCTATTTCTTTAATTCACTTAAAATTTAAATTAACATTTTAAGATACTTGAACAATGTAAAGACCCAATACCGTCCTACTTATTGTAAAACTAAAATATATATAAATATGTGTATTAATTTTTTTTATTTATTTATATATAAACCTATCTATCTATATTAATTTCTTATAAGTATCACCAAAAAATCCTCTTATGGACCACTAAATTTTACACTGTTCTCAAAGACTGATAATCAAAAAATACTATTATTTTATTAACGTATACTTAAACTTACAGATAGGCTGTATAAAAGTGCATCTAAGTAAGTTAATGCATGGGTTGACTCGAGTCGGTGATCGCATACCGACAGAAATGGAAATGATGTACAGGATACTCTACATTAACACACCCACAATATCTCCTAAGGGCATGTTTGTAATGCGTCGGTCGTTGATCACTACTGTAAATAGTTATATTGAATTTATTTTTATCATAATATAAATATCGTAAATGTGTTGTTTTTTGTATATAAAAATATATGTAAAATAATATTTGTTTTAGATTACGAGCGCAGTTGTAACATATTTACTATTCATGATACAATTGGAGTTTTAAATATAATAACAAGGAAAAACACATGATATATGTACACAAAAACTTGTACTTGCACATGCATAAATACATAGAAAATATTGATAAAATTACTGTAGTCTTGATTATTGATTAAAATGTATGAAATCTTTCATTTTTTAATTTTTTTTTTTAACTTCACGCTTTATCCCGCACATGGCAGGGTAGGCAGAGGGAACTGCAGGAACCATAAGAACCTAGTGTTAAGACACTCCGTTACTTAGTCCCTGCTTACTCCGTCCCCACTTTCCGCCGTTTTCGAGGCATTGCGTGTTGAGTGGCGGAACTCAACGCCGCGCTTTGCCTTAGATGCCAGAGCGAAGAAAATGGAAATAGAAAAATCCATCTTCTCCGACTGGGGATCGAACCCAGTAACCGTCGCGTCGTTACAGGCAGACGTTGCGCCTCTGCGCCATGACGGTCTACAATTTTTTTTTTAATTAAAATAAAAAAAAAGCATTTTGTTCTTGTTTTGTTTTTTAATGTATAAAGGTGTCTGTTAAACATATTGCATATACTGTCTGTTCAATATATTACATATTCAAGCGAAACGTTTCTAGACTCTTATCTGACTTTAGTTTAGATCTTTTGGCGTTTTAAAAAACAAATCACTTCGCTAATGTCACAATATTGAACGGAGAACACGCAAAGGAGGTTGTACGAAATAAATGAATCGTACAAATAATTTTTTAAGAGGAAGGTTGTCATAATTACAGAGGAGCCTGGGGCTGAGAGGAGTTTTAAGAGGAAGGTTGTCATAATTACAGAGGAGCCTGGGGCTGAGAGGAGTTTTAAGAGGAAGGTTGTCATAATTACAGAGGAGCCTGGGGCAGCTAAAAAGAATATTGGAGGATGTCACTTAGTCTAGACTACATTTACACAGAGTTATGGGGCCTGGCCTTGGTCTTAGCTAATTGCAATTTATCTAAATAGAATATCATTGGAAATAGTCCAATGATCTGTGAACGTGTCAGTAGAATCAAGGTCGATTTGGTTTTTCATTTTGGTAAGATGCATAGTACCTTTAAGAGTCGAATCACCAAAATCTATTTCAGAATTTATCAAAACGAGTTTTTGCAAGTGACATTAAGTCCTGGCACTAAATAGTAAAATGTTGAGTGTCCCATAAGAAACAGCTAATCAGCTTTTTCTTATGGGATCGAGTCAGAATTCAGAATTCTGAACAGAAATTTTCAGTAACATTGCCACTGACAACACTTGTAACACTTGTCATTAAGTGTTACATGCCAATTACATAAGACTTATTCTCAAAATAATAAAAAATACTAGCTACCTTGAAAAGACCGTTGCTTGATGGCAAATATGCAACTCAAAAAGTGTAAGAAATAATTTCTCGCATATCACAGGAAAATGTGAACAGGATCGTTTCTAATAAAGCAACTTAATGCTCTCCATTGGTAAATGGCGAGAGTGGAGATCGTAAGTTGCATAAGTATAAGGATTCTCGCCGCCGTGATCACTTAAGATTTTGGTTCCTGTCTCTCAGTCATCGCCAAAGGTGGTCGAAGACCGTGAGGATTTGGTGGGTGTATGAACTAGCGTAGGCCAGTAGTAGTGCTTTAGGCTTTACTTTGATCAAATGGGTCTGCCGGTCTGTGAGTATTATTACTAAATAAAATTGCTAAAAGTTAGATGAAGAAATATATTTTCAAAAAAATTACAAGATTCTCACACTTGTTATATTTCAAGTAATATATTCAATAATAGTAATAATAGCCTTTATTAATAATATTACACAAGTTGTTACTTAACTTATTTGCTACAAATAACTTATGTTTAATTATCTGACACTAGCTCGAGAACGTCTTACTTTCTGGCAAAGGTTTCTCCAGGAGTATACCACAGGGCGCGATATTTTGTTTGTCTGTTCCAACTACATGTTACGGATGCCTTAAAGGAATACGAATACGAATCCATGCCATGTAGATCTATTGGATTTCCGATGGGCTTTATTAGGTAGTATCAAATGTCTTCGATGAGGCTTTTACTTAATTCGGCAATTTAAATAAAATGTACTTTCCATAAAATTGTTGATTCTTTTTATATTTTAATAAAATTATGCACTAATTCAATTGTATTATAAACAGAAAATATGTAATTATTGCACTGAAAATCTGCAATGAAACATTTTTGTTTAGTTATATGTAAGGCTAGGGAATAACTTGATAATGATTAACTTTATTAGATCTTACTTATTTACGATTCATAATAATAAAATAATAGACAAGGCGGACCCAAAAGTGAGAAACTGATACAACTCTTTTTTTTCCGCTTTCCTACTGAACTCGATAATTACATACAAGAGGCTGAACACCCATTCAATTTTCCGAGTGAGAATCGAACTCACAGCCGTGACGTTAACATTCCATCTACAAGTACATATACTATAGAATAATTGATCTTTTTTGGAATTGGAATACTGTAGAAAGTATAGTAAAGTAAAAATACAAACACTCATCGTTAATGCACGTTCCAGCTTAAACATAGACAGCGGACAAAATTTCATCTTGTTCAAATTAAGCTGTATATACATTAAGTGTAGCTGTATGGGAAGGCGATGTCCAACATCAGTAATTTTGTACATAAATTTAATTAATTTCACTTTTATATTGGTGATCTGCAGACAACGAAACTTTCATTAAAAATATTGATTTCGTCAACACACAAACATTTCAACTAAATTCTGAATTTTGAGTTCCTACAACCTTTAAGTTTAATCTTAAAACTTTACTGACATTAACCTCTTAACACATCCGGAGGTTAACTTATTTTTTAAATACTCGAAGGTTATCCGAGGTCTTCCCTACCTCTTTTACCACTCGCTCTAGGCTATAGCAAGTTTGTAAAAAGTAACCAGAGTTCTTGCATCGAACTACAAAATATTGGAAAAATTTAGTTTGTAGTTTATACCTCATTGTCAATAAGGTTAAACGATTCTATAAATGCCAAGAAGTCCACACCGCTCATGATGGACCAGATGATTACTAATATACGGTCAGCATCTGGAAATAAAGAAATAATAATCTATGCACATAATAAAAGTGTATAGCTATTTGTACATGGAAGATATATGAAAACAATTATTATTAATAGCATTTATCAATTTAATAGCTGTTTTATAGTATGTCTGGGTTTTAGTACACTTCCCATGTATAATTTCACTAAAAACATGAACAAAAAATTTAAATATTTTGTACGACAAATAAATAAACTGTTATTAAACTGGCTGAAACTCCAAAGCTTTCTTTTCACGTAGAAATATGTATAATCAAACAATAAAATCGGATATTTTAATATCAGTGCATCAAATTTATTAATTATGTTATAATTATTAGCAGAATGTTACGATAAAGAAATATTAAACATTAATAACGAAAAGAACTTAAAAAGGTGAAAGAGGTAAAGGAGAAAATGTTAGTATATATTTTACATTGTATGGGCGAAGACGATGCCAGCGACACTACGTAGCATACAATATTCACAATTGTTGTTATCAGGTAACTTATTATCAGTAGAACTATGACACCATCTTCTGCATTTACTTTAGAGACAATATCGCATGCCGTTATATACGCGCGTATGAACAAGCGAAGATTGTTACAAATAGTCGTCGACGGATGGTGGTCTGAAAGAAAAAGCAACTTAACGCTTAATGTAAGAATAGGGTACAGAGGTTTATTGTGTATATACTTTAATACTAATGTTATAAATATAATGTATTTGTTTCTTTGCCCTTTTTTCATCATCTCTGTCATCTGACAAGTTTAAATGCGTAAAGTTGGTAAGGACGCTGGAGGAAAACTAAAGCTACTTCTTTACTGCGTTTAAACATCGTACTCTCAGAAAAAAAACAAATTTTTACATTTAAAAATTCATTGAGGACATTTAGGACCGTCGTGGCGCAGAGGCGCAACGTCTCCTGTACCGCGACGGTTTCTGGGTTCGATTCCCAGTCGGGAAATATGGATTTTTCAATTTCCATTTTCTTCGCTCTGAAAACTAGTCACTCAACAAGCAATGCTTTAAAAAACGCAGGAAAGCGGAGCGGTCTTAACATGAGGTTTCTATGGTTCCTGCTGTTCCCTCTGTCTACCGTGCCATGAGCGGGATAAAAGCGTGACGCTAAAAAAACATTCATTCACAGTTGTGCTGACAGATGACGTTATTAGAATTTTAAAACGCAGTATCGTTTTGAACCAAAGACCAGTTCTTGTCTTTACTTTCTCCGTCTCAATTTAAGACATCGTTTCAGTCTCCGACCTCAACGCCGCACTTTGTCTTATCTAAACTTAAAAAGGAATATAATTATTTCCTCAATTGACGATGACAGTTCTAACTAACTCTCGTCTCGTTTACAGTTACTCCAACAACCGAAAGTAACCTCATGTTGTTTATTCTTTTATGTTATTTGATTTTACAAAATGTACAAACCACTTACCAATTGTATTAAATGTAATCATGTCATCTACTTTATTTTTAACCACCACTAAAGAAGATTGAATTTCTAGGAACATCAACACAATTTGAGTTTCCAATACAAATACAATTACGAACTGTACGTATACTGCCAAGAAAGTTATGCATGTAGAACCTAAAACATAATAATTAATATATAGCTAACGATAGCAATCTCTAAAGAATACTTAAAAAAAGATGGCAGTCTTAGATAATTAAGGCCTTAGACACAATGATGAATGATGATGAAAAATCAGTTATAAACGCGAAGTTTTGCGAGCGAATAACTGCTGGTTACATTTAGTTTAAGTAGTCAACCGTACTTGTTACTGCTGTTTCTTGTAAATTAATGAAAAATCTGGCAACAGGAAGTACTGTTATAAAAATAAAATGAAATATTATAATTCCGCTTTTTATTTTATTTCGTGATTCTTCAAGTTTGTTGTCTCCTCTCACATTTGTTTTGATCTGAAAAAATTAAATAAAAAAATAAAGTAAATGTTAATAAGTGGCATGTGGAACACAAATTTACATGAATTTATTTTATTTTAACATTTATTGTTCAATTTAAAATATTATAAAATAAATTATTTAGTTAGAAATAAATAAATATTTCAAACCTCATCGAGAGTCTTAAGGTGTGTTATCATTAGTTTCATCCGACGGACTCCATAGTACGAACCTCTTGAGCACACAGCAATTGCGATAAAAATACAAAGAGAAAAAAATATATATTCCCAATCAATTGACATTTGTGTTTTGAAATTTAAATATATGGTAACGCATGCAATTATATCTGAAAATAAGATTTACATAACGACAAGATATTAAATATTTAAATATTGAAAGTTCTTTTATCACAATTAAGTTTGAATTCACTAAATTACTTTACAGAGGGCGTATTTCAAGCAGTTTTAAATATTACTTTTAATAACAAATTATTAAAAGTATAACTATTATAACAGTGTCTGATTATAAATGCAACTGTAGTAAGTTCATTTTCCACTTGCTTTATTTTAGTACTAAAGAGACAAAACACGACGTTGGGACACGAAAGGGAGAAAGTGGGGAACGGATAAATATTTCCAGTTAAATTAAGCAATAACTTACTCAACAGTGTTATCAAAATGTAGCCATACAAAGAGTTATAGTAAGACACGGATATTTTATATCTGTTCTGATATGGGACGAAGCGAAGTGGCGCCATCCCGGCGAAGCGGGCAAGTCGAAGCGTTAAATGTAACGCACCATCCACTACGCATTCATCGCAGTTTGAAGCGTTGATCATTTTATTTATTTAAAAAAATAATAAATTAAAATGGGTCTCTAATTTTTGTAGAGATATTTTGTTAAATTAAACCTTATGATAACTTATAATTTAAATCTTCATTTAAATCTTTCAGCAGTATTGACTAAAAAAGCTTCGAATAAGTAGGAAGTGGAACTAATTTTTATTATTCCTCATACAGCGATCACGCTTAAAGCTATATCATCAATTTGTGAATTAAAGTAAAGTAGAATAAATTCTAAAAGTATAATAATAGATAACAATGATTACAGACGGCTTATCATTTGTAATATTTAAGCGTAATCGTAGTATTTAAACATAAAGGCCATTAAAATAAGTAAATAAAAATCGTAAAACATCAAAGCTTCAAAGATAAATAAAATGTCATAATGCTATATGATTAATTGTATTGTTGCTTTACTGTAAATATATACAATATTTTGAATTTTAGAGGTTTCGTTCGATTTAGCTTTAAAAAAATGATTATTTTTCTTAAGCAGTTGTTTTTCATTAAAAAATAATTACCTAAGTTTTTAATACAAAGTGGAAGCAGTCTCTTTGATATTTCAGTTCTTTGAATGTTTTAGTATTTTTATAGTATATACTTGTATATATTTTCTCTCTACTCTCTACTTTTCTCTCTAAATCATAAAGGACAAAAGAAGAGAGACGTATGAACAAGTTGTCGACAGTAAGAGAAAATTTTAATGAGAAAATTTTCAAATTTTAAATATTTCAAATATTTTCTTCTTTGCTTTTAATAAATTGATCAGGGAAAATATTTATTTTGATTTAAAGTTACATATTTGTAAGAATATTATAGACCTTAACTAATACACAGTGGATCGAAATCATTTTTTTTTATTTTTTTTTTTGTTTTTAGGGAACTACAAGAACCGTGGGAACACTACGTTAAGACATTCCGTTGATTAGTCCCTGCTTTCTCCGTCCCCGCTTTCCGCCGTTTTCGAGGCATTGCGTGTTGAGTGGCGGAACTCAACGTCGCACTTTGCCTAGTTTACCAGAGCGAAGAAAGTGGAAATAGAAAAATCCATCTTCCTCGACTGCGGATCGAACCTAGAAACAGTCGCGTTACAGGCAGACGTTACGCCTCTGCGCCACGACGGTCCTCAAAAAATTTTAGACTGGGACTAAAGATAAAAAAGTAGAGTAACACAAATATTTTCTACTTTGCTTTTAATAAATTGGTCAGGGAAAATATTTATTTTGATTTAAAGTTACATATTTGTAAGAATATTATAGACCTTAACTAATACACAGTGGATCGTAATCATTTTAATATGTATAATTTACATGCCATACCACAAACTAATATCTGATTATATGTAATCACGCCGTTATTGTCGTACCTTGTATTGATTTTATCGTTTCGATTTTAGAATCGAACTTTATCTACAGACTGTTAAGTTTTATCAACAGAGCTAAAAGGGTTATTGTGTGTTTTGAATGAATTTATATTATTTAACTTCATCTATTACTCCTTATTTGTTAGCAAGTGACCTCAGCTATTAATTTCTTAACTAACACAAATTTATTAATGACAAGACAAGGCAACTTTACATGTTTTTATTGTAAAAGCGTTCTAGCTAGACATCACGCATTAAATACCGTAACTTTTAACTGAGAAGACGGTCACAGTGACACGTCACTCCATCAATCACTTCTTATGGTTGCATTTTTAACCATCAACGTAGTCAAAATATTGAAAAAAAATGTATTTTATATGAAAATTGACGCCTAAAAGGTACTTCCCATTGCCGTAGAGTAATGAAATTTAGCAATTTATCTTTTAACAAAACTTCGTTTTATTCTTTTACATGTTCTTGACATATCTTACTTTTCGAATCCAAATTCAGTTTTTTGCTATGGTCGCAATGTTGATCGGTCAAGAGTCGGTTCCAGCATGTTTTTACATATTTGATGATGGGCGCATAAATTATTAATTATAAATATCAAATAAAGCAAAAAAGATTAAGAATTTGGAGCATTATTTTAATATAAAATGATTAAAAAGCTCTGATTCTAGAAATGAAATTGGGAATAAAGCGGGGACGGAGAAAGCAGAGACTAAGCAACGGACTGTCTTAACAGTCTAGATTCCCACAGTCCCTGCAGTTCCCTCTGCCTAGTTCCCTACCCTGTCATGTGCAGGATAAAGCGTGAAGCTATAAAAAAAATTGGGAATTTTGATTTTCAAAAACTTGTTGATATTAAATCTTGATCTGGTCCCTTATCTACTTCTTTTCTTGAAAATGTTCATATACTCGCGCCCCTTCGCAATGAGAACTTTACCTAAAATTAAATCTCAAGATTCGTTTATACATCCTAAAATACCTAAAATAAAAGGCTTATTGCCAACAGTAGTTGCACCATCACTGTCGAATATAAACGCCCGCCCAAAACAGCCAACGCTAGCTTTAAACTGACTAGCACTTATACAATTAAAGTAATTAAGTACAAAATTTGTTAGAGCTGACGTTCCGAGCTTCATTTATGATATGAAGGTGAAGACACTTTCATGTATAATTGATTTTCACCAGAAAAGATGAGTTTGGGGCAAAAATCTTCTCTTCTCTATGTAAAACTATTTATGTAGAACAAAAGTAGATGATGCAGAAGAAAAGCTTATGCCTGATTAAGTCCTCAAAAACAAAAGATTGCCGCCGAAAAAAAGAGGGCCGTCGTGGTTGGATAAAAGCGTGAATTTAAAAAAAAATGTTGCGAATTTTATTTACGAGCAGTATGCAATAAAAGTGTGTGTTGTCAAGTGGCGTGACTACAAAGTGAGTTAGCGCAGTTATGATTCCAAAACCCTTGTTGGACTTATATACCGTAGAAAAAGAATTTAAAACAAAGTGTAGTTACTTTTCTCCAAATAATAAAGCATTATAACGCGTATATGCGTAGAGTCAACCTTGCGGATATGTTGGTGGTTGATACAGTACGGAATGGAGATCACCATCCCATCTCCATCCAGTCACCGATGTTACTTATGTTTTCTCAAATATTAGATATAAATGTAAATAATGTTAGAATTTTGTTTGTCATACATATTGCCGCGAGTAATATAAAACGACTGAGCTTAAATGTTATGAAGATATTTGTAATTTTTTTTAATTAATAATCATTAATTTTTTTTGTTTTATTTTGAGGCATTGCTTGTTGAGGGACGAATTTAATACAACACTTGCCTAGTTACCAGAGTGAAAAAAATGAAAATAAGAAAGTTCATCTTCCCTGAGTGGAAATTGAACCCACAAACCGTAGCGTTCACGGTCGGTCGTGCTATGAAATTTATTTTGATATTAAAAACCTTAAAATTTGCCAAGTTAAGGGTTATAAAAAGTTGTAAGTCTATAATTATAATGCAAAATGTATAGTACAGTTACATTGTACATTGGATATTTTAAATTATATAGATGAAGAATAAATAGTTAACATTGTTTGAAGTTGTTGAGGTAATTAATTAATTACATTCGGTCGTACATATTACATATTAGTTATTGTTGAAAGTCATCAAAGATACAATTGTGCATTGAAATTTATTTTAAATATTTATTTAACAAATATAAAACTAATATTGCACACTGTGAATTTTAATAAATAAATTTATAAGCTCAATGCAGTTCAAATATTAACATATTATGAAATAGTATAGTAAAAAATTTGGCGTAGTAGAGTCACAATAGTAGCGAGTTTTGCTGATGTTCTTTGTGTCACCCATTATAGAGCGTCACCAAATCTGTCTAGCTCGGCCACTAACACGCTTTCCTTGATGTATAAGGGGACGTGTTTAGAACCCTCCCCTAACGTGTGTCCAATTTTGTTCCATTTGTATCGCATGATCTGTTATTCTATCGGTGTTTCATGGCATCGTTCTAAAATTTGCTCAGTGGAGATTTTCTCTGGCCAGTTGGAGTTGGTGCGAGATCACTTTAGACACCTTGCATGTTTTGCTTCCGTGAAGCAGTAACAGACTTCACATTGGAACTCAACATCTTCAGCATAACTCTGCGAGTGAGATTCCTCGATTGCTAAACTAGGCCCAGTAGTGCGAAAGTACTCAAACCACCTTCGCAATTTCTTCCTAGGCACCCCCAAGATTTGCTATGATGCTCCCAAGGTACGTTTTCGAGGACTTTTTAGACGCGTAACATGGCTTGTCCTTCTATTTCGCATATATTATTGCATGGATCTTGGATCTTCCTGGTATCGATCTTCAGTCCAGTAGTATTAACTTCTTGGTCATCGTTTTCGAGCTTAGATTACACATTATGCTGTGTGTGTCCCTGTAGACACAGATCATCCGCATTATCCAAGTCTTCTAACACATCAGTGATATTCTCATTTTATTCCACGTCATTTATTGTTCAATACGCGTTACCAAATATCACCTAGAAACTTCGCGAAAAGCAAATTAGAAATGCAGCTCTGACTATGTAACAACACACACACTTCAATATCCTCGGACACAAGGCCGTTTTTACACACTAGGATGCTTGTTCATAAAATTAAACACTGCACATCATGTGCAGAGTGTTTAATTTTATCTATAACGGGCCTAGGTAATTCGGTTAGATATCGGTGCAATAGCTAGAAATAAGCCGATGCAGCGCTGATCCTCCTCATTTTCCTTGTCAGGGTAAAGAATTGCTAAATATTATTCAGGATAATAATAATAATAATAATTCTTTATTGCACATAAAACATAGGAAAGTAAAAGAAAAGGTACAAGTATAGGTATCATATGTACAACGGCGGACTTATCACTGCAAGTGATCTCTTACAGGCAACCATTTAGAGACAGTAAGACAGTAAAGGACACGAAAGAGTGCAAAAAGTAATCGTTAAAATAGATTGAATATACATACACGTACATATCAATACATACATACTACCGTACATAAGTACATGTATACATACATATATACATACATAAATACATACATACAGGAGACTTCTGTGTAAGATAGTACTTTTTAAGCTGACGTTTGAATGTTGCTATCGTCTGAGATTTTCTAATTTTCTCCGGCAACGCGTTCCAGAGTTTTACAGTTTTGATGGTAAAAGAGCCTCCACAGCATTTAGTGTGGAAAAGAGGGATTTCTAGGAGATTGTTGTTGCGGGAACGGAGATGTTGGGAGTGAAGGGTGCTCGACCCCAAGAACTTAAATCGTTCTTTGAGCTAGATAAACGTACATTTCAAAAAAGCAATACATGTCTTTTTTCATGACAAAAGTCATCGTTTTATCGATTTTTTTTATCACTGGGTCGTTTTCTTTAATATATAATTTTTCTAGTAAGCGCGTGATAAGCCTACTGTGCCTTAGTCCAATAGTAGGACTGCCACTTCAGACCTCCTGCACACGTTTGGTTTTATTCAGGTATCCTCTCTAGTGATAAGATTCTGTTTTAGGCATCCGCAGTTTAGTTGCAATTCTAGGACGTAAGTGACTGAGACAATTATTGTAGACTTTTTGGTACTTGCCACATCCCGACTTTCTCATTTCTTTCAAGTTCAATATGATATCATATATTTGATATCATATATTTTTCTTTTTTAGAATAACAACATGGAACAGTACGAGTGTCACGTAAACGTTCAACTTGCAAGGCTGTTGCAAGTCACAAGGCTTTTAGGAGCTGCCCCTGTACAAATAACTCTCGATAACCGTGGCTATGCAATCGTCTTGTCCAAAAAGTATGTGTTGTACAGTTCCATTTTCATTAGCTTATTAGGTAAATATCTAAATTTTACCTACGTATATATTTTTACCTTTTCTTATTTTTTTCATTTTACTATTGAAATAAATGTCTTCTTAATTTCAGCAACATCCTATCTAATTACAACAATTTTTTACACTTATTTTGTAACGGAAACAGATGTACTACCTTTTTTGATGTCTGTAACGATATTATGGGATGTATTTAGCAAGTTATTTGCAATGGCACTGATGGGTTACTACTGCCGGAAAAGGTTCAACCGTATAATCAAGTATCTCGTAAAAATTAAAGAGGTATCTGATATTCATTTATGAGCTAGTTTTGTATTATAAAAATACTAAGGGATTTTTCTATAATATCCATTTTATCTCGTTATATATAATTCAGTTTGCGAAAACGAAGGGTATGGCTTCGATTCCCACCAGGGAAAATGAATTATTTCCCATTACTAGCTGTAGTAAGACAGCGTAAATTTCAGTTTCGTTTTCGAAACGTAGTGTCTTAACTCTAGATTTCTTTTTTTTTTAGCTTCACGCTTTATCCCGCACATGGCAGGGTAGGCAGAGGGAACTGCAGGAACCACGAACCTTAGTGTTAAGACACTCCGTTACTTAGTCCCTGCTTACTCCGTCCCCGCTTTCCGCCGTTTTCGAGGCATTGCGTGTTGAGTGGTGAACTCAACGCCGCGCTTTGCCTTAGTTGCCAGAGCGAAGAAAATGGAAATAGAAAAAATCCATCTTCCCCGACTGGGGATCGAACCCAGAAACCGTCGCGTTAGCCGCGTTACAGGCAGACGTTGCGCCTCTGCGCCACGACGGTCCTAGATATTCTTCGTCTAATATATATAATATGTTTCTTTCCAAGAGGTTTTCCAAGTTCCTTACTTCAAAAGGAAGGAAGAAAATTCTTACATGATGATTTTGTCATCAGTCTGTCTCTATTACAATATTTATTGAAAAAAGAAAATTTCCAAATCTTCGTTTCGTCACTTATTTTTCTTTTATTTTTATGATATTTGACGATACGTTGCAACTTGTTGTACAAACAAATGACGATAAGTGTCCTAACGCTTTGATTATGATATGTAGATAAACGCAGCATTAAACAGCGAGTACATTGATATAAAACTGAAGAGATCTGCTGTCATTTTCTGGTTGATGTCAACACTATTCGTTTTTGTTCATTTCACTATAATACTGTACATCAAAAGCAGTGATAGTAACATAATTAATCAAGGTATGGTATATTTTGTATTTTCACAATTTTCTAAAAGTTTAATAAGTAATCTTCTATATTCTAATACTAGAAAGCTGAAGAAATGGTTTGCTAGAACACACATATCTCAGGAACAAAGGGTATTAATTTTTTTTTTTACAAAAATTTAATTAACGTAGTTTTTTTTCAGTTAATAATTAGTTGGATAAAATAAAGCGATTTTAATTTTGTGAAATATAAGAAATATTTATTATTAAATAGTAGTAGCGATCCCACAATACCTCTTTCAAAGAGGTAAAAAACATCAATAAACTTTGTTACTTGACTCAATTCTTTGTCTTTAAGACATTTCTAGATTATTATAGAATTTGGATGTCAAAGAAATTATATTTTCTTGTTTTTTCAGCATTCTATATGTCAATACACGGTATATATTATTTTATAATCAATATCGTGTATATTATAGAAATTCAATACATATACATATTGTGTCTTATAAAAGCTACTATCGATATATTGAACAGACGTCTTCGTTTCTATTTTACTGAATGTGAGTATAAATGGTTTACTAAACTTACTAAACTGATATTTGCTTTATAATTAACATTTCATACTAAAACCTCACGGTGCTGCTCCTCGACACCACAAGTCACAGACACAATAATAAGAACTTCAAACTTTTGTCAAATAAAAAATAAAGGTAGGTAAATAAAAGAAACTCACTCACAGAGTTATGACGGAAATTGAGTGTAAAAAAAGGAGTCCATTCGAAAATTATATTGTAATTTCTAATAATTCATATTTATCTTCCAGTTCCACTCACCCTATGTTCTACAGCGGCCATACGTATTAATACTAAACGCTTGTTCCGTGCTTATGTATCGTTGTGCGATTTGCTGGCAGATTTCAATGACCAAGAGGGAGTAACGATTCTTTCTTTTATTGTATTTCACATTTCTAACATTATGAGCACCAATATCATCAATATAGGTATAAGTAAGTACATACTAAATGTCAATTGATGACTGTATAATGGTAAAAGATATGAAGAAAGCAATGATTTCTGGGTTCGATTCCCACTCAGGGAAGACGGATTTTTCTATTTCCATTTTCTTCGCTCTGACAACTAGGCAAAGCGCGGCGTTGAGTTCCTCCACTCAACACGCAATGCCTTGAAAAAGGTGAAAAGCGTGGATGGAGGGCAGGAACTAAGCAACGGAGTGTCTCAACATTAAGTTCCTATGATTCCTTAGTTCCCATTCACCTTGCCATGTGTGGGAAAAAGCGTGAAGCTAAAAAAAAGAAAAAAAGGAAGTATTGGCATGTATGAACAGGTAAATGAAAGCGGCAGAGGTGAAAGAGGTCGTAGGATTGATTATCTGTGGACCACAGATAATCCTACAGGGAAAAACCGTGAAACTATGTGTTGGGAAAGTACTTGGGTGATTTCCAGAACTTTCTGGGTTTTTGCTAGGTTAAAATTTTTAAAAATAATTTTAATGCATTATTTTCAGCCATTGATCCGACCAATGTGTTGTTTTATTTAAAACTATTATTCATCACTTACATGTTTGTACGATTTGCCATATTTGTGGAGTCCTGTAGCCGCATTAGTGTAGAGGTGAGCTAATGTTATTAAGTATTTAATGTACTGTATAATGTGTGTGTTTAGTCAACAGTCTATAGAATACTCATCATATAGGTTTTATTTAATATGAAAATCGTTAAAAAAAATAGTAAAATCATAAAATCTTTTGTCTATGCTTCAAGTGATAATACTTGAATGATGAAATTTAAATTCAACATAATATCTCTAGACAGACGGACAGTAAGGTAATTCTATAAGATTTTCGTGTTTTTTTGTTATTGTTTTTATTAGTGTTAATTTTTTTCTATTATACTTCATAGACTGTGCGACAACTAGTCAGTGAGCTTACGGCGACTTCACGAAGCGCGCAAGAGCATCTACAGTGCTTTCAGATGAACATGCTACTACACGACCCTGTGGTCGCACCACTTGGCCTATTCGAGGTCACTAGAGCTTTCGTTGTTATGGTACGTAATTGTATTAAAATTGTTATTCAATCTTTTTTTACATATCTGTTTATCCACACTAGAAAAATAAAGTATTTTGAATGGCTATAATAATATTCTATTCAAAATTGAGGAACTTGAAAAAATAATGAGAAAATATATTTAAGTCAAAAGCTTGAGTTTCAATTAAATTAGCTTCAATTATATAGACGTCAAACTTATATTTTTTTAAATAAAAAAATGTAGATGCCGTAATAGAAAAAGAACCGTCAAAATTCTAAATATAAATTCCACATAGACATTTTTTACATAATTTCAATTTTCTTGTAATACTCCTGTGTTTTCAAACTTCTTTGCACCAGGCGTCACCCTTGGGACTTATTATTCGTTACTAAAGCCCCAGGGCGTCACGACAAATAGTTTGGAAAACACTGGCATTTAGCAAGTTAATACATGAGTATAATATGTATGGAATAGAATACATGTAAATTTGTAAATGTTTTTATATAAGGTAAAGATAGTAGGAACATGCATAATATCATTTGGAATACTGCCTTATTGTTTCAGGTTACTGGTGGTATTGCGACATTTGTGACAATCCTGACCCAATTGAAGAACCATGACAAGACTTAATATATATAATGTATTGTGTATTAAAAATATATATATATATATATATATATATATATATATATATATATATATATATATATATATATATATATATATATATATATATATATATATATATATATATATATATATATATATATATATATATATATATATATATATATATATATATATATATTATAAATTTGTGGAATTCCTATAATTTTGCTTGTTCATTTAGTTGTATGAAATCTTTCATTAACGATTAAAAATAAAAAAAAAAACCATTTTGCTTCTGTTTTATTACAATATATATATATATATATATATATATATATATATATATATATATATATATATATATATATATATATATATATATATATATATATATATATATATATATATATATATATATATATATATATATATATATATATATATATATATATATATATATATATATATATATTGTTTGTTCATATATGGCAACCCCGACTAGTTTAAAGTCTTGTGCCAACTCCCGGCGCGAGCGGTCGGTAGTAGTAGTTTATAGTAGTTATCGAGTTGTACTAAAGGGGGCACGTGAGACGGCCGACGCGAGCGCATGTCCTTCCTGAATCTAATATTAATTAGCGGTGTGATTTTCCCTCAGCCTTATTTGATTTCCCTTTTGTGTATTCCCTCTTGATATTGAACCTGACAAAGACAAACCTACAAAAGATAATAGTGAAAGTAACCCCTAGCGAAGAAGACTAATGTGAAATATACCACGGCGGCCGGGAACAATCAGTGTTTGTGTTGTGAATTATGAAGATAAGGTACTGTACAATTTCTATTATCCTAAAACCGACTATAAAGTAAATAATTAATAAATAACCTCCACTTCAGCACGCTTCCACAATTGCTGACCCCTACCCACTATTCAATATATATTTTTTGGTAGCAGAACGCAGTTCATTATATTCATATTATATACTATATACATTTTCTGGTAGCAGAGCGTGGTTTTTCATCCCTCTGGGCCCCCTTAATCAGAGCGTGGTTTTCATCCCTCTGGGCCCCCTTAATTATAGCGTGGTTTAATCCCTCTGAGTCCCCCTGATTATAGCGTAGTTTAATCCCTCTGAGTCCCCCTGATTATAGTGTAGTTTCATGCCCCTGAGTCCCTTTCATTACAGTGTTATTTTCCCGTTTTGGTATTTTGGCTCTTAATTTGGTACCTAACGCATAATTACAATATAATTTGATTTCCTAACCTTTTAAAACGTGTTCGCATCGAGTTGTTTAAAAAATAATATTATACGAAATTTTTATACATATAATATTGAATATATAATTGTGTAGGGTGAATGTATAATGTGTAAAATATATAAATAAATATTGAATATAATTTTATATATTAAATATAAAATATAATAAATACACATAATATGGTTACATATATTTTATAATATTACGCCTATACGTTATTACCTATCCCGTTTTAAATTATAATTGAAGTTAGTTAAAATATTTTAATATAATTTCCTTAAAAAACTAACTTACTTTAAAATATTATCCCTACACTTTTATTGTTACCCTTTTTTTTTTTATTTTTATTTAAATGAAGCTTAAGCCTTAATTGTAGTCATATTGTATATCATATTATTTTGTTGTATTGCGATATATGTAGATGCGACGCGTCCCTGAACTTGACCGTAACTGGTTTCTTATCTCGCCAGCTGTTGTGGATTCATTGTTTATTACGAGTTTATTATTTTTTTAATATTTTAGTTGAGTTATTTGTTTACTTGATTTCTGATTTCGCCCGTTGGTAGTGGGTTCATTGTTTATTACGAGTTTATTATTTTTTAATATTTTAGTTGAGTTATTTGTTTACTTGATTTCTGATTTCGCCCGTTGGTAGTGGGTTCATTGTTTATTACGAGTTTATTATTTTTTTTAATATTTTAGTTGAGTTATTTGTTTACTTGATTTCTGATCTTGCCCGTTGGTAGTGGGTTCATTGTTTATTACGCGTTTATTAATTTTTAATATTTTAGTTCAGTTATTAGTTTACTTTATAATTTAAAATGGCTACTCATGATGAAACAGTAAAATGTTCTTTATTTACGGAAAGCGCGGAATATAGAAAAAATATAGGTGTGGTACGCTTTGTTTCCGATTGGATTGCCGATACCTCGGAACTTCTTGGCACTTCTGAAATACCTAGATTATTAGTTAGGTTCAAGGATTTAGATTCTCATTGTAATTTATTTGTAAACGCGTCCTCAGTGCTCCTGGGTGGGTTAGACCCGGCTGTCGATTACCAAGAAATTAGTTATGTAAAAAAAGAAGTGCGTTTAGTAAATAAGAAAATAGACGACCTCCGGGTGCGTCAGTTAGAGTTGTGCCCACCTGCTCCCGTAGTTGATCCTGTCCTGGCCAGTACACCCGTAAGAACGAGTAGTAAAAATATTACTGAGCGAACTCCTTATAATAGATTACCTGATTTACCTATCCCTAAGTTTGATGGACGTCCTGACTCCTGGATAAGTTTTATTGATCAGTTTGACAGTGTAGTAGATTCCCAACACCATTTAACCCCCACAATGAAATTACAGTACTTGGTTGGATCCTTAGCAGATGAACCTAAGCGGTTGTTGCTACATTTAAAAATTGAAGAAGGCAACTATGAAGTTGCTCGTGAGTTGTTGAAACAGCGGTATCACAATACACGGGTTCTTGCTGATACCTACATAACCCAGATACTTACCCTGCCGGAGATTTCGAATAAATTTACAGGTTTGCGCGCGGCCTTTTTGAACCCCTTGTTAACTGCCTATCGCTGTTTAGAGCGTTTAGATTTGCCCGTATACTATTGGTCTTATATGTTAGTACATATATGTTTGACTAAGCTTCCCTCTGATTTGAAATCCCGTTTTGAGCGTTGTTATGGCGGTGACGCTGATGAGTTACCTACCTTTGAAAATCTTATTACCTTTTTGGAAGACGAATGTCGTCACCATGACAACGTTGGTAACACCTCCCTCGTAGATTCTAGCCTGACGAAATTTAAAAGTACTGTACCTAAACATACTTACTTTGCGGCTCCTCCCTCCCCTATGTTAAATAATAGACAAAAAATGTTACCTGTAATAAATAATAGTAAAAAATGTTACCTGTGTGCTTCCTCTTCTCATTACCTCCGTGAATGTCCCGAATTTAGAGCTATGAATCCTAGAGAAAGATCGGGATTTGTAAAACATTCCCGGTTATGTTATAGGTGTTTGGACAAACATTCAATTCTTATGTGCAAGCGGGACTACAAATGTTCAACCTGCGGTCGCTCATCCCATCACACTATGCTATGTTTTAATGATTCCCGTAACCCAATGTATCCCACCTCATCCAATCGCAATTATAATTGTAATTCCAAATTTAATAAACGCAATTGTCCGCGTACCTGTCCTGCTTCTACCCGCGGTCCCCATATGGGCGGGGGCCAGCATAAGAAATATTCCCCTTCGCAACTCCAGCGCTCCCCCCAACGACATTCCCAGAGAGCTTCTCCCCCCAGAGAAAATGCTCCGCCCCAACCTAGACAGGTTGAAAATAATAGACAGGTTGAAAATATTATAAGATATCGTGATAATCCCTATAATAGAGAAGATAGACCCATATAGCTAGATACTTGTATTACTCCCCTTTCCCCTTGCCTTAATATCTCACCCAATTCCCTTATATTATTGCCTACTGTTAAATTACACGTTAAAACTGCTAGTGGCTATTTTATTGAAGCGCGTGCCTTATGTGATACCGGTGCCCAGGGTTGCCTCATTACAACCAATCTTGTTGTTAATTACCTCAATTTGACCATCTCCCCCTCCTGTGCCCCTGTACGTGGCATAGGTAATATTCCTTTAGTGGTTTCCCGTGGTTCTATTTCCCTGTGTTTTAAACCTTTGTATAATTCCTTCCCTGAGGTGTCAACCTCTGCTATGGTTATAGATGTGATTGCCGGTACGCATCCTGAGTTTGAGTTCCCTGAGTCTGTGTTTTTTCCTAGTAGTGATTTTTCCCTTGCTGACCCTACCTATAATAAGCCTGGCCCGATAGATATACTATTGGGTGCTGACGTGTTCGGCGCGCTTTTATTACAAGATAAAATATTTAACTTTAACGGCCTTACTGCTTTACCTACAATTTTTGGTTATATTGTTTGCGGTCCAGTCGCTGCCGATTATGATGAATTAGAGCCCCCCATGACTGGAATATCCTTACCCGTCTCATCGAGAAATTCTGGAAGGTCGAAGAGACCCCTCAACCCATGATTGCTAACCCCTTAGATAACGATGGTGAGATTTATAAATAAAACCCGAAATTTACCCGTTGAGCTATCTGTATCCTTATCGCGTTAGCGCGTAGCGTTTCCTTGCGGTCTTCCCTAAGACGACTCTCACTCTTTCTTGACAAAGAAGGAATCATCAGAGTCGGTGGTCGTTTATGAAACTCCTTTAACATTCGAGGAATTAACTACAATTTTTGCTAAAATTGAAGCGGTATTAAATTCCTGGCTGTTATGTCCCTTATCTAATGACCCTAACGATCTAGAAATTTTGACGCCTGGTCATTTTTTGATTGGCCAACCTCTTAGTGCTTTGCCGGAGTATCCCTATAACAATGTAAAAATTAATCGTTTAACCCGTTTTCAAGTAGTGCAACAGATAACTCAACATTTTTGGTCGCGGTGGCAGTTAGAGTACCTATACACTCTGCAGACTAGGCAGAAGTGGACTGATCCAGTGAATCCTCCAACAGTAGGTGAGCTAGTCCTCATCAAAGATGATAATTTACCCCCTTTACAGTGGCGACGTGGTCGCATTTCCCAAATTTATCCTGGTAAAGATAGTGTTGTGCGTGTAGTCGATGTTAAGACATCGACAGGTATCCTAAAGAGAGCCTTAACCAAATTAGTTCGTTTACCTATTAGTTAGCTACTCCCATTTTCTCGTAAACATTAGATGTTTAGGGCGGGGGCTATGTTTGTTCATATATGGCAACCCCGACTAGTTTAAAGTCTTGTGCCAACTCCCGGCGCGAGCGGTCGGTAGTAGTAGTTTATAGTAGTTATCGAGTTGTAGTAAAGGGGGCACGTGAGACGGCCGACGCGAGCGCATGTCCTTCCTGAATCTAATATTAATTAGCGGTGTGATTTTCCCTCAGCCTTATTTGATTTCCCTTTTGTGTATTCCCTCTTGATATTGAACCTGACAAAGACAAACCTACAAAAGATAATAGTGAAAGTAACCCCTAGCGAAGAAGACTAATGTGAAATATACCACGGCGGCCGGGAACAATCAGTGTTTGTGTTGTGAATTATGAAGATAAGGTACTGTACAATTTCTATTATCCTAAAACCGACTATAAAGTAAATAATTAATAAATAACCTCCACTTCAGCACGCTTCCACAATTGCTGACCCCTACCCACTATTCAATATATATTTTTTGGTAGCAGAACGCAGTTCATTATATTCATATTATATACTATATACATATATATATATATATATATTGCGATAATCCAGACTACAGGCCAATTGAATTAAATGTACCTTCAAGTCATATTTGTGCAGGCATGGTCTTACGTCAAATGAAAGTCGGCAAATATTTTCGACCAAATTTCTAAGCATTGACGGACGCGTAAGCGTCTGCCTGTAAACGCGACGGTTTGAGGGTTCGATTCCCACTCGGAGAAGATGGATTTTTCTATTTCCATTTTCTTCGCTCTGGTAACTAGGCAAAGCGCGGCGTTCCGCCACTCAACACGCAATGCCTCGAAAATGGCGGAAAGCGGGGACGGAGAAAGCAGGGACTAAGCAACGGAGTGTCTTAACACTAGGTTCGTATGGTTCCTGCAGTTCCATCTGCCTACCCCGCAACATGTACAATATACAGGTTTCAAACATTAAACAACAAAACAGAAGCAAAATGGTTTTTTTTTTTTATTTTTAATCGTTAATGAAAGATTTCATACAACTAAATGAACAAGCAAAATTATAGGAATTCCACAAATTTCTTCTATCTAATTCACTCAGTACAAGTTTTTTGGGTGTTTTTCCATACAATCGTTTAAAACTCCAATTGTATCATGAACAGTAAATATGTTACAACAACGCTCGTTATCTAAAAGAAATATTGTTTTACATATATTTTTATATAAAAATCGATATTTATATTATGATAAAAATAAATTCAATATAACTATTTACAGTAGTGATTAACGACCGACGCATTACAAACATGCCCTTAGGAGATATTGTGGGTGTGTTAATGTAGAGTATCCTGTACATCATTTCCATTTCGGTCGGTATGCGATCACCGACTCGAGTCAACCCATGCATTAACTTACTTAGATGCACTTTTATACTGCCTATCTGTAAGTTTAAGTATACGTTAATAAAATAATAGTATTTTTTGATTATCAGTTTTTTGATAACAGTGTTAAAGATAGTGATCCATAAAAATATAGTAATTTTTGTGAAACTTATAAGAAATTAAAAATAGGATAAATTTTTACGGCCTTATTCATAAAAAGTTATAGCACGCTTAAAAACTCGATATAGTACAGTTGTCATAAAACTTTATTCATAACAGCATTTTAGTGCCAATCAGTTCTATAAACCTATCATAAAGTTATAGAGCCGAGAACCCTACTATAAGAGTGTTTTAACGTCCAAAGATGGCCGATTCATATAACAGCTGATTATAGCTCATACTAATATGAGCATTGATATGACGTCGTCGAGTCGCTTGTCATCAAGAGTGTCAATTTCAGTTTCGTAAACAAAACATTATAACAATTGACATTTTGTTCGATGTTTATTAACTATATTTAGCTATTAACAAGTTTATTAATAATAAATTCTACATAAGAAAGGTGCACAGAACATAGGTAATACTTGTCCACGTCTAAACAATTTTCAATTCTTTGTCGTTTTACTTCTTTTGACTTTATTTTTTAAAAATTAAGTAAGTTTACTAAAATAAAATAAACATTCGTGTTTTTGTGATAACAACGACGTAAATCAAGCCGGTATATGTCAAGCCAGATCCAATACATAATATATTTTTGTACGTAATATTATCTGTGGTCATACTATGTCAATGCGTTTGTCACTTATCATCTGTGGATTTACTGGTATTTTCGGCAACAAGTCGATCGACTTCAGTATAGTGGCAACATTGTGAACGTATAAATCAAATTAGTGACACTTTAGTTATAGAAGGCTTATAGAG
Source organism: Dione vanillae (assembly GCA_037178615.1). Lineage (NCBI taxonomy): Eukaryota > Metazoa > Arthropoda > Insecta > Lepidoptera > Nymphalidae > Dione > Dione vanillae. The sequence continues at coordinate 91,101 of JAZFAU010000234.1, read as the reverse complement.
CGTTTACGAATACAAACGTTTATCGAACGTTCTATAAGCCTAAAGAGAATGTTAACTAAAGTATACTTAAAACGTTCTATTAGACTTTTTTATGAATAAGGCCGTTAGAACACATGTTTTAATTTTACAACAAGTTAGCAAGATGAAAATAAAGAGCACGTTCCGGCCTGTTCTTGTCTTAGAAAAAAAAAATACTTATAAAATTACTGCAGATTTTGATTTCCGTAAGAATATCGATAGTATGCCTAGACATATAAGCTTGCCGATCATCAAGTCCGCATAGTAGTCGAATAGCCAACTTCTTCTAACTTTCTCTCTCAATGTAAAGTATCACTAAATACAAACTTGGATTGCTTATTTATTAAAATTTGAAACAAAACATTCATTTCGAAAACACTTTCTTTAATTAATGACGCCAGCAATTTATTCATTGGATATACTTCTGGTCTTTTTATATAAAAAAATAGGAGGATGGTAAGGCATTATGAATATTTTAACATTTTCTTTACACTCACTATAGTTATTTAGTGTCGGAGTAGTCGAGTAGTCGAGTAGTCGGCTAGTCGGCCGAAGTCATAATAGCTACATCTTTACCTATTATTGAACCGGAATTTTAACCGATGTATAGTTTATTGTGATTTTGTTATATATTTATATACAAATTAAATAATATAATTCCTTATAGGTTTGAAAATCCTAATATAAAACGCACTTAGTACGTATTAGTAGTTACTTAGTCATCTAATCTTTTAATTAAATATTGAGATATAAGATTGATCTTATAATTATATTCTATTAAATAGTAAATTATGTAACAGCTTCGCTGTTATAAGTACTTTCACGTACCTATATAGTAAGTTTTTGTGCATCGTCCTTGGGATCATTCAATATAGAAATTCAAATGAATTAAATAAATAACGTACCTCAACTTTAATTCTGTGGCATGATTCTAGAAACGCTAATATTATTATAACACAAATAATACACCATACTTGCTGCAAGAACATGTAAAATGCTGTAAAATAAATATAAAATAGCATAAATTTAATTATTTTAAAATATAGTCAGATTAAATAAACTAATAAAACATTGTTACATATATGCTATTCTTCAAACAATTTTTAAGGGGAAAGAGAAAAAAAATTGCGTTCAGATCATCTGTTGGTAAATGATGACAGTGAGAATTTAGCCTTCCATGACTCCGTGTCCCGGTATATTGTAGGCCTTTAAGGTGGAAGAAGATACGCTTTTTAAACGTAACCGAGTGGTATCGATTGGAAAAACTGTTTTCTATAGGTCTCAGTGCCATAAATCGAAATATTATGTGTTGAGTGAACCTTAAAATGGGAATCGAACCCATACTCCACTCTCATTCCAGTGCTGTCAGATTGTTTTAATCAGTTATATTATCTTCTCTTTTAGAAAGTGAAATGTAATATTTGGTAATAAAATTAAATATATAATATTATATATGTATGTAAGTATTATTACTTACGAGACAAATGGATTTGCAAATATAATCCGTAATACAGTGATGTGATAGTGGTAACAATAAAGGTTGCAAATAATATGAGTATGATACCGCCGTCAACGTCGTTCAATTCCGCCATCACATCACACACTGTGATATGGGCGCGTGATAGAACCTGGATGTCGTGGTTCTTTGATGGTAGTGCCAAGTGACCATCTAAAAAGAATATATATATATATATATATATATATATATATATATATATATATATATATATATATATATATATATATATATATATATATATATATATATATATATATATATATATATATATATATATATATATATATATATATATATATATATATATATATATATATATATATATATATATATATATATATATATATATATATATATATATATATATATATATATATATATATATATATATATATATATATATATATATATATATATATATATATATATATATATATATATAATTAAATCATTTAAATATAATTATATTACCTGTATTACTGTTGCACACTAAATCACTCATTTTCGTGTTAATTGCTTGTAATACAGAGGGGACTTCTAGAATTAACAATATAGTTTGTAATTCCCACAAAACCATACAGACGTACAGTAGATAATAAAAGCTATATAAAAGTGACAGAAGCCCTAAAAAACAAATTATTTTTTGTGTTAATCATAAGTATATGACAGAACGAATATAACATACAAGTATTAAATTACAGTGAATACAGTCAAAGAGGGCAAAATCGACTCTAGTCCTAGGTCTAGCACTAAAACTGTAGTCATTTGGTAATTAAAGCTTTAAACATACTTGTTCTTAATAAATGTTATCTTCTTGTAACATATTCGACTTATTTTGTTAATTTAAAAATGGCAATAATAATTAATCAAACATATTTTTTGCCGTTTTTATATATATAAAAAAAGTATAATAGACATTTTTTAAATATAAATAATATGACGTACTATGTTTTGTATAGTTAAAGTAGAGCAATTCACTGTAATTTATTAATAAGTATGCTGTCACGACAATTACAAAGACAATAACTGCAATTGTCCTCTTGGGTGTCAATTTTACGTGTTTGTTGCTTACATTTCTTTTAGTCTGAAAAATAAATGGTAATATATGTAAGTAGTTGTTGTATGTCGTGGCTATTATGAAGAATTGACGATTTCATAAAATTTCTGGGCATATCCTGAAATAATCGTAGCTGCTACAGTCATGATTATCATCGCAAAGTTTGAAATTTTCTTTTATATTAGAAGATGGCAAACGAGCGGAAGGAGCACCTAATGATAAGTGGACACCCTCGTCCATAAACGTTCACAACCTGAGAGGACGTCGGATGGACGTACCTGGAGGATGTGTTGCCAGATAAATACCCTACCCTTTTTTATGGGCTTCCCGAACTCTCGTTCACCTGACAAAACACAGCAGCGTGAATATGTTGCTGATTCACGACGGTATTTTGTGAGAGCGTGGTTCGAGCCCGGCTTTTTTGAGCTACTGGTCAACACCGGTGTGCTTAAAAAGTGTAAATTTCATTTTTATGTATATTATTACAAATTTCATTCGTCAAGTCGTAAATAGAACATGACAAAACGTTTGCACTAAAAATACTTTAGAATATTGCGATTTACTATAACGTCTATTTCAGAATCACCACACGATATACCAAACCTGATCAAACAGATTTAAGAGTTTAATCATAGCTCTCATTCTGTAAACTCCGCAGTACGCTCCATAGTTAGTTGTCAAAATTGCAGCTATGACATCCGGAACAATAAAAGTTAAATTTCTCCACGACTTTGTTCTAATAGCACAATGATGGACGTCCAAGTAGAAAATCCACAGCGATATAAAATCTGTGGAGTTACGAAATAATACTACTAAATATTATGTACGAAATAAAGTATGGGCTGCATGTGCATGAACATTGATGATGATAACAACACCACTATGCCGGTTATTTACTTCAACTTGTTTAGAGAATTATTAAGCTAAAATAATTTTGCGGAACTCAACGCCGCGCTTTGCCTCGTTGCCAGAGGAAAGAAAATGGTAATGCAAATAATCCATCTTCTTCGAGTGGGAATCGAACCCACAAGCCATCGCGTTTACAGGCAGACGAAGCGGTTTGCGCCGCGACGATCCTCAAAATTGGAAAAAATCAATAAATCGAAAATATCTTACTCAAAGTTGTCATGAAAATATGACTGTATATAGTGCTAAAATGGGATATTGAAACAAGGTATCCGTTCCCAACAAACTCAAAGCGAAGCGGCGCCGATCCCAAGAAGCGACAAACGCGAAGTATTACAGCTAAAGTGCTCCGTACCACACATTTAGAGTTATTTTGCTGGTTGTTTACCATTTTCACCGACACCTATAAGCATAAAATGTGTATCGTTATTCGTTTAGTTTTTTAAAATAATCAGGCTACTCATGATTTTTAACAAGTTTGCTATTTATTTGTAAATTTGTTGATATAATCAGTTACCTCACCTCGGACACATATAGTATATAAGAAATATCTCTTTCAAAAGATAAATCCTCAGAAAATAAAGAATAAGATATGAAAATTCAATTTGTTCAATAATTAATTTTCAATTTACTACATAACTTTCTAAATTAAATAAGGCATTGAATCACTTAACCTGTCTTGGCTTCGACATTTTCCCTAAGTGGCGATGTAGGCAAGATTACAAATGATTAATTTGACCCGATTGACGTCTCTAATAGTACCCACAATGCATGAAAGTAAATAAATATGTAAAACATTTCACTGTGACCATCATTTTAATGTCCCTCACATTAAAGACAAAGATTCATATCTATTAAAAATGATGCTTCCCTGCAACTTTGTCATACTAACAAAATATCGACATTTATTGTTATACAAGCATTTATCCGCGGCTACGTCTGCGTGATTTAAAAGAATTAAGAATTTTGTATGACACGTGATACTTAGTGTCCGAATTTTTATTTCTTAATTGTCGAGGCTTCATACTAATTTTAGGAAATCAAATTTCAAGATCTACATTTCTGTATACTTTTGAATATGGCTTATTGAATAAAAGAAACTGTAGAAACGTCAAAAAGTAAAGTAAAAACTTTAAGCGCACTTTAAACTTTTTCTCGAAAGTATGTGCAAAGCACTTACTGTATATATCACAAGCACGGCAGTACATCGTATTAATATATTAAAAATGTAACAATATTATATTGTTAGTCATTATTTCACACAATTTTATAAAAGGGGTAGTTTTAGATCATAAAGACTATAAAAGCGTTGAATTTATGTCAATCGTGGATCTGAGGACGAGGCACACTTCGTCCCTCCCCGCCCGGTGACGCTGTCAAGACCAATTGAGGTCAACAGCATTCATGTCCTTTCGAAAAAAAAAGTCAATCGTGGCAGTTGCCGAAGGTTCCGTACCTATTTCAAAATTATAGATATTCCACTAAGGGAAACACTGTTTGTCAAACATAGGACTGTCGTATTGTAGTGTCTCCCTGTTAGAACGACGGTTAGTGAGATAAATTCCTACTCTGGGACGGAGACGAAACTTTTCATTCCTATTTTCTTCGCTTTGTCAATGAGGCACTCAACATGCAATGCCTAGAAAAGGCGAAAAGAAAGAAACAAATTTATTTTACGCTAGGTTCCCACGGTTCCTGCAAATCTCAAAGCTGGTGGGTAGGCGCGAATAAGTGAACAGCTGTTTTTAAAGGCTCTTTATTTTTTAATTATAATTATTTTATTTACGAAGATTTTAAGCATACATATGTGTTTGTGATTTTAAGTACATACCGCTAGTGTTTTCCTTTATTGGGTTCCTTCACTACTACTACAAACTATTTACAAAAATACTACATATTTGACCATGGATGCTATCAAGGAGTCCATTACTGCTATGGCTGATATGTTTAACGCCAGGATGAACGAATTTCAGCAAGATTTGAATAAAACATCTTCACCAACTACAGTGACAGCTATAGCAGCCGATTTCACCACTTTTAAAACGTTTATTCACACTGCACTTAGTTCTTTACAAAAACAAGTCGAATTGCTGACCCTCGAGTTCGACCGTATGGAGATGTCTAGAAGGCGTAAAATTCTTCTTTTTCATGGTGTTAGTGAGAGCAAGTCGGAAGATGTGAGTAAAAAGGTTACAAATCTTATAACGGATGACCTTGACCTTCCTGACTTCACTATATCATGTATCAGGTCAGCTTATCGACTTGGGCGCTCGCATAATGACAAACCTCGACCTATAGCTGTAAAGTTCTCAACACCACAGATGCGTCACAATGTATGGGTAGCCAAAACAAAGCTTAAAGGTTCAGGTGTCACAATATCTGAATTCCTCACGAGAAACCGTCATAATGTTTTCATGCTCGCCAGGCAGCGTTTCGGCGTGGGAAAGTGTTGGACACGAGACGGTCGTATTAACATCATTGCTGCAAACGGCTTGCGATACAGAGTGGAGTGTTTAGCTGACCTTCAGGGAGTGCCCGTTGCTGCAAATGATTCATCACCAGCGTTACATGAGACTGCAGTAGCTAAAAGTTCTGACAAAGTTAATAAAGTGGTTGTGCAAAGGTGTAAAAGGGTTACCAAAAAATGATGTTTCATGTGAATAATTTCATGTATTCCTTTAGTTCTATTTTTTTATAAGTATTGTTCTTTTTTATGTTAAATTTATATATATATATATATATATATTTCTTTTTCCATACACTTATAATAATATTTGAAATTATAACTTTACTTTACACTCCTTAGTTTACTTTTTATTGATTTATTTACATATAACAAAATACATATCAACTTTATATTTGTGATAATTTATGTGACGCTTGTTACAGATTAAATAAAGCTTTCTTTCACAGATTATTAATTGTTGCGTTAGATGGCTAGATTTTGTCCTTTTTTATGTCATTATAAATTCTCTTAATTTCTTATTTTTGTACGTTTTACTTTAATATTAGCTATTATTTTAATGTTACTTTTTAGATGTGATTATTTTGTGTATATTTATTTTTATTATGTCACATATTTCTTTCCTTTTTTCTTTTTTTGTAATATAATTTTTATATATATGTATTTTTTTTTGTTGTTGCTATTTTTTTTTCTCTCATGGTCAAATATTTTTATTTTTATTTTGTTATTTTATTTTATTTTTTTTTTTTTTTGTTTATGTTACGTGGAAGTTATGTTCTTAATTATATTAATCCACTTTTTGTGTGTATCCGTTTTATAATGTAGTAGATTTAGTTTTAATAGCTTTTTGTACAGTATTTCTCTTTTAGTATTTTTTTTTTCGTTTCACTTTTTGTATTTGTTTGTTTTTTTTTTTTATATATTATTTTAATTATGTAATCAACTCATCTATTCCTTGCAACTGGCGGGTGCTTAGTTAATAATTTAAGTAATTTTATTTTTAAATCTTATTAAAACTTGTATATATTTATATATTGTATATCTTATATATCTTGATTTAAATCATTGTTATTATTAATATTTATATTATATTATTTTAAAAATCTAAGAATGGCAAATAGTGATATAGAAATTAACGACTCTTTCCCATCCTTTTCCTCCTCTTCCAGTGGGTCGAGTAGTACAGACTTTCTCAGTATTCCCTCACTAAGTGATAACCTTGATAGTAATTTCTCAGATGTTGGGAAAAATTTTAATATTGTTCATATCAATGCACAAAGTATTCCTGCCCATTACTCAGATCTTCTCACTTCATTCAATAATAGTAATATTCATGCAATATTAGTATCAGAGTCGTGGCTAAAGCCGTGTCTTCAATCGACTTCTTATTCACTCCCAGGGTTTCATCTGATTCGTAACGATCGTATAGGTCGCTCCGGGGGTGGAGTTGCTATATACCTGCGCTCACAAATAATATTTAATATTATTGCTCAGTCGGAGCAGCTAGCAAATGGTATCCCGGAATTTCTTTTTATAGAAGTGCTCCTTTCCCACACTAAGGTGTTGCTAGGAGTTTACTATAGCCCAAACCTTACGATTGATTACTTTTCATCACTTGAAACCCTGTTAGAGCAACTTAAGCCATTATACCCTCACACAATTTTAATGGGCGATTTTAACACTTGCCTATTAAAAGATGATCATCGAGCGACTCGTTTGAAGTCCTTGGCTACTGGTGCTAGTATGTATATACTTCCTCTCGCTGCTACCCATAAATTTCCTAATTGTGTACCTTCACTTCTGGACTTAGTTCTTGTCTCATCTATTCCTCATGTTGAAAAATATGGTCAACATCCTGCAATAGCTTTCTCTTATCACGATCTTATTTATTTATCATATAAAATAAAACCTCCAAAAGCGAAATCAAGAATTCTTCTGCGACGTAATTTTGGTGGAATAGACTGGAAACAACTGCATGAGGACGCGACGTTCATTAACTGGGATGATATTTCTAATTATGATACAATTGATGATCAAGTTGTTGCTTTGAATAGGTTGTTACTACAACTTTATGATAAACATGCTCCATTACGTCCTGTTTGATTGAGACATCTTCCGGCACCTTGGTTCACTGAAGACATAAAATCCCTACAAAATAAGAAAAATGCAGCAAAATTACGCTATAAATTAAACCCGAATGATAAAAATAGATTGAAATACAAAAAAGCTCGTAATCATTGCAACAGGGTGTGTAGAGACCAACAACGACGCCATATTCATAAATCTGTAATCGAAGAAAACGACCCTTCGAGAGTATGGAAATTTCTTGAGACAATAGGAGTAGGTAAAGCTCGCTTAATAAGCATTTCTCCTCTTCTAGTAGCATTGATGATACTACCAAGCAAAACACACTAAATCAATTTACTGCTTTGACCTCTCCTAACGTTCCTAGCTTTTTCTTTAATCAATTTACGGAAAGTGATGTTGAGAGGAATATTATGGCAATCAAGTCTGATGCTGTTGGAGCTGATTCTGTCAGTCGTAAAATGATCATCCCTTTACTTGATATATTATGTCCTATCCTGACGTCCATGCTCAATTTTTCCATTAAAAGCTGCGTGTTTCCTTCAGCATGGAAGGAAGCACAAATCATTCCCTTACCCAAAAAGAATAATCCCACCTGTGATAACGATTATCGGCCAATTTCCATTCTCCCTTTCCTATCTAAAGTCCTGGAACGCCTAGTGCAAAATCAACTTACACTTTTCCTTTCTAAAAATAACCTTCTCAATTCTTTACAATCTGGTTTTCGTCCTGGTCATAGCACGACAACTGCACTTCTTAAAATTGCAGATGACATTAGAGAAAGTATGGACAGAAAACAGCTCACAATATTAGTTTTGCTAGATTTTAGTAATGCTTTTGGTACCGTCGATTTTGACATCTTGCTTGCCACTTTAGCTTCTCTTAACATATCTCCTAACGTAATTGATTGGCTTCGTAGTTACCTGTATGGTCGCCGGCAGCGTATACGAATTAACGATTCGTATTCAGACTGGTCACATATGAGTGCCGGTGTTCCACAGGGTGGCGTGTTGTCTCCTCTTTTATTTTCTCTTTTTATTAATAATATTTCTCATCATATCTATTGGCGTTCACAAGTATCTGAAATGCGTGCTGCAATTAATTTTATAAATAATAACCTATTAAACATATCCAGATGGAGTAGGTCTTTTGGACTGCAACTAAATCCAAGCAAGACACAAGCTATAATTGTCGGTAGTCCAAAGCTTATTTCTAAACTTGACGTGAGCACCTTGCCTGCTTTAACTTTAGAAGGTCAAATAATACCGTTTCAAAAGACAGTTAAAAATCTTGGGATTATTTTTGACCAAAATATGTCTTGGGATCCGCAGATCGGCCAAGTTAGCAGAAAAATGTTTGCATCAGTTGGGAATCTTTTTAGATTGCGTAATTTTCTACCTATTCCAACTAAAATAACGTTAGCACAATCTCTCCTTCTACCAATACTTGATTACGCTGATTCATGTTATCTGGATCTAAAAGAGGAGCAGTTAAACAAACTTGAGCGGTTACAAAATCTTGCTATTCGGTTCATATTCGGGCTCAGAAAGTATGACCATGTCTCAGAGTTTCGTAAAAAGCTCAAGTGGCTCCCAATCCGTCTTCGCAGGAATACTCATATTCTCCATCTTCTTTTCTGTATACTCTTTGATCCATTTACCCCTCCTTACCTCAAAGAGTGTTTCCAATTTCTAGGACGCTCTCATCCCTGCAATCTCCGCTCAGACCAAAATTTGACACTAAAAATTCCCTCCCACTCTTCTTCCTTCTATGCTAACTCCTTTACAATCACAGCTTCTCGTCTCTGGAATGATTTACCTAGTAATATCAGACGGGCCAAATCATTTTATACTTTTAGGAGACTTTTAAGACGACATTTCCATGCCCTCTGATCATCGTTTATTTATATTTACGTCACTGCCAATGTTATTTTTTAAGTATATACTATGTGTATGTTTGTATGTATGTATGTATGTATGTATGTATGTATGTATGTATATTTGTTTGTATCTGTATGTATATGTATATGTGTATGTATGCGTATGTATGTGTGTATGTCTTTTTTTGTTTTTTTTTTAATGTTTTTATTGTTCACATCCCCAACCCTTGTCCTTTCTATATGTCCTATGCCTTAAGGTTGCCTGGAAGAGATCGCTATTTTAGCGATAAGGTCGCCTCTTGTACGTCTCTTATTTTGTTTGTTTACTTTCTTTGTTGTTTTCTTTATGGGTGTACAATAAAGAATATTATTATTATTATTATTATTATTATTATTATTATTATTATCTCTGCCTGTCTGGATATGTGCAGGATAAAGCGTATAGCTAAAAAAATGTAAAACGTAAATTTGCGGTCGTATGGTTTTTTAAATTATGTAATTCCACTATACTAGGTACACAGGTATAATAGCAGCGGTAGCTTACTGTTTGTAGTACGACAACGGTTTATTATACGTATACGAATTATAATATATGTATATATGATAGAAAATCAAAAGCGTTATGATAAAACGAACCAGCATTCCAGTTTGATTTTAAAATAAAAAAGAATGTAAAAACTTGAAAAATTTGTAATTTTCTGTGAAACATAATTGAGATAAAAACGGCACATAAGGCCATATCATATAAATTTGAGGCCCACATTCCACATTCCACAATCATTTCATTCAAAAACTCTAAAACAGTTCTATAAAACTGAAACGAATGTGAATAAAAAAAAGCATTCAATACATAAAAATTGACAGTCAAAATCGTTTATTTTAATTCAAATCAAGGTTTCATTTAAATATATATTTATATTTATTGTTTATTTTAATACCAAATTAAAAAAAATATATGTACCTATTATAGTTTTTTATGATAGTTTTATACGAACTATAGTTTAACACATTAAGTAACTTAACACTTAAATGTAAATATGATTCGTTTCTAGCGATGTGTCTGGGGGGGTTGCAGGCAATCAATCAAACAACTTTGATAGAAAAAAAATATAGGGTTTTCCAATAGGGACGCTTGAACTTTGACAGCTGATTACGGCCATATTGTTTGAGTGACAGCTGTCAAATGCAGTATGTTATATTCATTCCGTCCATCCAAACCACCATGGTAGGTTACAGTGTCGAGCAGCACGTGCAAATCATAAAATTGTTTTATGAAAATAGGTCTTCAGTTCGAGCAACGTTCCGCGCACTTCGCCCGTTTTACGGTAGCGATGATCGTCCTGCCGAGTCGACTATCCGTCGATTGGTGGACAAATTCGAGTCAACCGGGTAAGTTAACAATCAGCCGGTTCCCGTTCGTCAACGTAACTTGAGATCTGCCGAGAATATCGCCGCTGTGTGCTACAGTGTCCTCGAAAACCCGCGGCAGTCAATTCCGCGTCGCGCACAGGAACTCGGCCTTTCGAAGACGACAACTTGGCGAATTTTGCGTTGTGACATGACCCTGCACCCATACAAGATCCAGCTGACCCAAGAGCTCAAGGTTAATGACCATAAACAGCGCCGTGTGTTCGCTGACTGGGCATTTGGAAGTTGACGCCGATTTTGGAAAAAAATTAATCTTCAGCGACGAGGCGCATTTTTGGATGAATGGCTATGTCAACAAGCAAAATTGCCGTATTTGGGACAAGACCAATCCACATGAGGTTCACCAAGTGGCAATGCACCCGTAGAAAGTGACTGTTTGGTGCGGATTTTGGGCCGGAGGCGTGATTGGTCCGTATTTTTTCGAAAACGATAATGGTGTGGCCGTCACCGTCAACGGTGAGCGATACCGGTCGATGATAACCAACTTCTTTTGGCCTGAAATCGAGAATATGGATCTGAACAACATGTGGTTTCAACAGGACGGCGCTACGTGCCACACAGCACAAGCTACGATGGAAGTTCTGCACGATCAAGCGCCCTTAATGGAAAACTCCTTATAAAATAACATTTTATTTATAAATCACTCTGTCTTTCCTGTCTTTTCAAATCTTTATCTTAGCGCTATAGCTGTAATTTTAACCGGAAATTAGTACAAATCCCTAACCTTACAAAGATAACAACCAAGCTAAATTGTTACAAGCGTTCAAGAGTTTCGACACAGAGCGATGAGACCGCATGGCTTAGTGATCAGAGCGCTTGGACTCTTTCCGAGGGACCCGCATTCAAAACCCGTTGTAGTCCAATTTTTTTTTGTAGTCCAATTTTTTCTATAAAAATAAAACTCAGCATTTTTCATAATAATAGTATAGATACACAGATAACCTCGTTTATACACTACTTTGTTGCTTACAAAGTAAAATTAGTAACAATGTTTTGTATAAATAGTAATTATCCAACGATTTTTTATTTATGAAGGCTGAACAAAATATGAGGACCGTCGTGGCGCAGAGGCGCAACGTGTGCCTGTAACGCGACGGTTTCTGGGTTCGATCCCCAGTCGGAGAAGATGGATTTTTCTAATTCCATTTTCTTTGCTTTGGCAAACTAGGCAAAGCGCAGCGTTGAGTTCCGCCACTCAACACGCAATGCCTCGAAAAAAGACGGAAAGCGGGGACCGGAAAGCAGGGACTAAGCAACGAAGTATCTTAACACTAGGTTCCCACGGTCCCTGCAGTTCCCTCTGCCTACCCTGGCATGTGCCGGATAAAGCGTAAAGCTAAAAAAAAAAAAAAACGAAAAACAAAATATGTACAGTCTTCTATGTCTTTTAAACATGCATTCTCTTATGTATTGCTTATATCTCTACACCTCCTTCATGTGTTTCCTATACTACATGACAGCGTCACATTTGTTGTAGTATAATTTAATATAATATCTATCAAAAAATGCGAGATTTTGAGGACCGTCGTGGCACAGAAACTGCCTGTAAACGCGACGGCTTGTGGATTCGATTCCCACTCGGGGAAGATGGAATTTTCTATTTCCATTTTCTTCACAATGGAAATTGGCATTGAGTTCCGCCACTCAACATGCAATGCCTCGAAGAGGCCGAAAAGCGAGAATGGAGAAAGCAGGGACTAAGCAAAGGAGTATCCTTGGTTAATCCTAGGTTCTTATGGTCCCTACAGTTCCCTCTGCCTACCCTGCTATGTGCGAGATAAAGCGTGAAAATATAAAAATATAAATAAATATTTAAACAGACAAACATTAAATCTTATTTATTACTCGAAAATTAATCAAAATAAAAAAATCATATAATATACATATTATACTTACGAGGGCCAAACTGAAAGTTTTTAGAACTGGCAACTTAAAAGCATTATATTAAAAAAATAAGTTTAAATTTTGAAAATAGAACTCTTTACCAATAATATTGAGTATACATTTCATTCATTTGTCATTTGTTTTACGATTTGGCGGCAAATTGAAAATTGTCTGTGCACGTCAGAATTAATTTAAGCCGAGAAAATTTTCGTGCAATGATTTTTTATGACTTTCGATGTCATATAAGTCAACAAGAAAGTTATGATAGACTTCGATTGGCTTTTCACGATGAAGCCCCATCTCGTGCCACAGTTTACAACTGGTTTAATGAATTCAAACGTGGTCGAACTAATCTCACCTATGATTTGCTTGAGGGACGGCCTTCTACAGCGACGACTGAAGATAATATCAGTGTTGTGCGGCGTATGATAGAGACTGACAAAAGAGACCTATCAGCAGATTCGGACAAGTCTAGGCATAGGTATGAGTCAAGTGCACAAAATCCTCCATGACCATTTAGCGGTTAGGAAGCTTTGTGCCCGCTGGATACCGCATAATTTGACCGAGGCTCAAAAACTCCGCCGTGTTGATTGGTGCCGAGAAATGATCCCAAAATTTAACGGAGGTGACTCAAATGCTGTGTTCGACATACTAACGGGTGACGAAAGCTGGATTTACTGTTATGATCCGGAAACCAAAAGACAGTCTGCTCAGTGGGTGTTTCCTTCCGAAGAGTTGCCAACTAAAGTGAAGAGAGGTCGAAGTGTTGGAAAAAAGATGGTGGCCTCGTTCTTCGGAAAGACAGGTCATTACGCGACAGTTGTCTTAGAGGATCAGAAAACGGTTAATGCAGAGTGGTACACTAACAACTGTTTGCCACTTGTCTTGGAAAAAGTTCGAGAGAAACGACCTCGCAGCAGGATCCTCCTTCATCACGACAATGCCTCGTCGCACACCGCCAGGCAAACGATCGACTATTTGGCGACCTTAGACGTGGAATTACTGGGTCACCCGCCGTATAGCCCCGACCTCGCACCCTGCGATTTTTATTTATTCCCGAAAATAAAAGAAAAACTTCGAGGAAAACATTTTATGGACGCCGAAGAAGCAGTGGCTGCGTTTCAAAACGCCGTTGAACCCCTAAGGCCGAGTGGGCAAGGTGCTTTTCTCAATGGTTCCATCGAATGCAGCGATGTATTGATGTAAATGGACGTTATTTTGAAATGTTAAATAAAACTAATAACTTGCTAGAATGCTTAGTTTTTGATTTTCTAAGAACTTTCAGTTTGACCCTCGTATTAAGATATCGACGATAGTTATTATATCTGCATTGCATGCGTCACAATTTTACGTCATTTTCAATTTATTTCTTTTAAAAAGTTTTAAAAATAATTTAAAAGTAAATATTGCGATTTTCGTACAAATAATACAACAAATAACAAGCGCGAATAACATGATTCCAATAAATTTTAGTTCAAAATATTCTACGTTAGACATGTTGGCGGCTGGACATCTCAGATGCTTCGCTCCTTTATTTCTAATGACGTATTCAGACCACCACACCGCGCGCTGTAGAGGCGGGTCCGGCTGATCTTGGTAGAGTCTTTTGAGATTTTTAATATTGTTCCTGAAGCTGAAAATCAGTTTTGAAAACAGTATCAGATACAATAATATTCTTTTACGCTACTAATATTCTTTCACATCCCGCATTCAGCAAGATGGACAGAGAAAATCTAGTTTTAAGATATTTCGTTCACATTTCCCGCTTAATTTACGAAATATTATATGTTAAATGGCGGAACATAACGCGGCGCTTCGCCTTTTGTAATCAAAACGCTAAAATTTGAAGTTCTAGGCACTGCTCTAAACTTCTAAAATACAATAAAACAGTAATAACACTTTACGTGAACGCCATTGCGGGCTTACTGTGTACTCCTAATATTTTATATGTAACCACTATTATTTTTCCTAGAATTATGTTTTAACTTAATTTCTATATAATTTTGTAAGTACCTGTAGTCTAAATATAAGTCATATTTACCTATCATTGTTAACAACACTTTCAATTGCATATTGAAGTTCATTTTCAGTAAATGTTTCTATGTCAAGCTTAAGTCCAATACCGTGTTTAACATATTTCTCTGCGTTGAAACGCTGATCTCCCAATATAGGTATCGCGATAAGAGGCACTTCAGCCGATATAGCTTCATCCGTAGATTGCAGACCAGCTTGAGTGATGAATAGTTTTACGTTGGGATGTCCTGAAAATTGAATGGAATCAAAACCTGATAATCTGAAAATTGAACACAATCAAAACTGGCGGTTCCGCCACTCCATACGCAATGCCACGAAGAAGACGGAAAGTCGGGACGAAGAAAACAAAGCAAAGGAATGTCTTAGCAGGAACCGTAGGAATCCGGTTCCTGCAGCTCCTCTGCCTACCCTGGCATATGCGGGATAACATATCGTGAAAATATATATTTTAGAAACTATTTCATATTTATATATAAAAGAAAACTTAAAATTAGTAAAATTCAAATGAGAATGTTATGAATATTTTTTACTAATTGTTTTTTTGTTCGTTTTGGGTCATCCATTTAAATATAAAATGAATATATAGTATTATATACTACACATACATTAATATAAATATTTTTAAGAAAGACTGAAGTCTATTTATTGAAGCCCACTGTACCTGGCATCAGAACAACCTTGGGTTGCATCTCACTTCTCTTCAATGTTAACAAAAGTTCTTGCCACTAATTTAATTTATTTATAAAAGATCTACGTTCATATGATTGTATTTAAAATATTTTTTTTATTTAATGTAGAGATACAATAATAAACACATTTAAATGACTTACTTAGCAAATCAGATTGTGGGTACCAGTTTGAAATATTAATATTCTTTCCCAATCCTGGTAGATCTTGATTCCACTTCCACAAAACATTGTATGGTAATTTGGAAAGAACAGTGACCATCGTTTTTATTTGATCTTCAGGTAACATTCTTGGTAATACATTGGTACCAAAACTAATGTAAATCACACCTTTTTCTGATGAATCTAAGTATGACTTTAATTCCTGTAAAATATGGCAATTAATAACGCGCTAATCACAGAAAACCCATATGCATAATTGTGTCACAATTTCAACAAAAATACAATCTTAACAATATATTATATTTAAGCTAAAATGGACTACATCGCTAGTTTCGCATTTTAGCTAAAATTGAAATCCAGAATAAAATTATAAATTAAAACTTACTTTCGGCAATTCTTTCGGTGGTACTTGATGAATACTTCCCATGTAGATAACGTTAGGAGGTACTGGCTGGTTGTCCAACCATATCGGATTGACATTCAAAAACAACATGTCTACGTTATTATATAATTCACTTATAGGTGGAACATCAGGACCAAAGTGTTTCTGTAGCTGTGCATTTTCGTTATTTTCGCTCAGATAAGACGCAAGTTTATAAGACAACAGTGTGCTTAGTGTATTCAGCTTTTCTAAAATACACAGGTTATAAATTCTTTCATCAGTGGCAGCTGGATATAGAAATGGATGCGAGGGCGTTCCAATGATATCGTTAATATGATAAACAGGACCTAAAGAGCTTATTAAAATAACAGGTGCTTTGAATTTGTGGGAGAATGCCAATGCTGGATACATAAAAGCTTCGATGAAAATTAAATCAAAAGTATTAGCATCATTACTGAGCAACTTTTGTAACTCTGGTGTTTCAATTTGAGACTCTAACATTTCTATCAACATTAACGATCTCTGTATTCCTTCAGTAAATTTAGAAATAGTTTCACCAACTTTAAATGTATTATGGAAGTTTTTCACAAATATTGGATAAGATACGGGACCTACGTCGATTTCATTATAATTTTCTGGTGCTTTTCCTTTCGGATAGACTGGATCTGTTGTGATGATGGTAATATTGTGCCCCTTCTTAGCAAGTTCCAAGGTGAGTTTACGAAATACAACTTGATGGCTGATAGATGGTGTTGGAAACACTCCAAGAATATTCGCGGATTGCACAATTGCAATCTTCCAACAAAATATCATATATAGGTTATTTATGTGCACCATTTTACTACTACTGCAATAGTACGTAGAATGACTTAATATATTTGAAGTAATTATCAGATCTTGTTTTGAGATCTTTACGCAAAAAATGTTACCTTGAATTTTAAGAAGGTACAGTTAATGATAAAATGTACACTAGCATTTATTTTAACAATTACTTATTTAACAAACAAGTTATTATGTTGAAATACTTAGAAATTAAGCATATTCGCGCTCTTTCTTAGAGATAATCTAGTGTTAAACACTTCTCCTTTTCAGTTACATGCTGAGTGGCGGAACTCAACGCTGCACTTTGTCCAACGGTATAAAGTTCAATATTATTATACTATTTATTTAAAATAAAACATAACGTCGTTTAAACGTCGCACCGTACACTTGGCTGACATAAGATCGACTATGTGACTGTAAATTTACATACATATATTAATGTTTAGATTAAGCAATCAGATAAATGTTCAGCTTTTTATTTATTAAAAACATTTAAAGAAAAGAGGACCGTTGTGGCGCAGAGGCGCAACGTCTGCCTGTAACGCAAAGGTTTCTGGGTTCGATCCCCAGTCGGGGAAGATGGATTTTTCTATTTCCATTTTCTTCGCTCTGGCAAACTAGGCAAAGCGTGGCGTTGAGTTCCGCCCCTCAACACGCAATACCTCGAAAAAGGCTGAAAACGAGGACGGAGAAAGCAAGGACTAAGCAAGGGAGTGTTCTAGGTTCCCACGGTCTCTGCAGTTCCCTCTGCCTACCCTGCCATGTGCGGGATAAAGCGTGAATCAAAAAAAAATTAAAGAAAACTTTTTACAAAGCCCTAATCTACTTAAAAAATATACTCGAAACTATTAGACTTTTAGCAGATTCCAAAAGAAGGAGGTTCATAAATTCATAAGCTTCATATAACAAAAATTTCTAAGGTAATTTTGGCCTGCTTTGCAATATCATATTAATTTGGATTTTTGGATCAAGAGTCTATCATGGATCGATATCAATGCAATATTGCGAAGTAAACTTTTACTAAAAATTAAAAATTAAAAAATAAAATAAAATAAAAATGTTAAAGTGGTTTTTTCTATTCATTGATTTAATCTCCGGATGATTAATTTGAAATAAAATATAACCGTTCTCACCGTATTTTTAATTGTTTTCAATTGACCACGTCGGAAAGGTAAGTTAAGGCAAACGACAAGGTAACAAGTATTTAATATATGATGTGATAGACAAATCTTATAATTATTTAAATTAAACCCAAGCATTATTCTTTTTTATTGTCAACACGTATGTACCCATACGGCGTGATACTGACATGATTTTTATTATCATTATTTATAATTAATTTGCTTACTGATACAATTTTTTATCATAAAGCGTTATCAAACTATTGTTCTAAGGTTTACCTGTTGTATTGTTACATTTAGTTCAAATAATATAAAATTCTCTCTCTCCCTCTCATTCTCTCTCTCTCTTGAATAGAGACTTTAGTCACTATGAGTCTAGACTACTAGACTTTACTATCTATTATTACTTTGTCTTAAGTCAAAGTATCAATATTTAATAGATGTAATAATTAATTAATAAGTTAAGTCACCCTTTAAGTTACTTACTGGGATGTATCACCATCAAAGGAAACTGCAGGGTCTATTGGAACCTAGTATTAAGTAACTGTTTCCAGTTTTCCACCTTTCGAATCGTTTATGATATAGATTTAGTACTGGAAATTACAAGGCAAAATGGCTGTTTATTATTGCTGACAAAGTATTAGAAATCATACGTGAAGCCGTTAGTCTTTCAGTAGCAAGAGCACAGAGAAACATAACAACCAGCAAACGCTTAATAGAGTTTGTGAAGGTTCTTATAAAAAACTTACACAAAAGCCTTTTTCCATATTAGATCCTGCTCCTGATTGGACACTTGTGATGGACACGTATGAGAAACAGTATAGTTTTTTTTTTTTTTTTTTTTTAGCTTCACGCTTTATCCCGCACATGGCAGGGTAGGCAGAGGGAACTGCAGGAATCATATGAACCTAGTGTTAAGACACTCCGTTACTTAGTCCCTGCTTACTCCGTCCCCACTTTCCGCCGTTTTCGAGGCATTGCGTGTTGAGTGGCGGAACTCAACGCCGCGCTTTGCCTTATGATGCCCTGAAGATATTTGTGTTTCGTCAGCCAGACCGGACATTTTTCTTTACTCTCGAAGCCTAAAACGTGTAGTACTGGTAGAACTTACAGTTCCGTAGGAAACAAATATCCCGAAAAGTCACCATCATAAACTCAATAAATATTTCGATCATACAAACGAACTGACCAGGAATAGGTTTATAGTTAGCTTATATGCGGTTGAAGTAGGAGCGAGAGGTATAACAGCGAAATCTCTCTATATTTTTCTAAAAGATCTCAGCCTGTCTAGAACTATTATAAATTCATTTCTAGAACGCACTTCGAAGGCGGCTTTGGTAGAATCATTTAAAATTTGGTTAGGTAGTGGGAGGAGCTCGGACAGTGAAGGTGAGCGTTAATGCATCTTAAAGGCCCTTTAAACCTGCACTTGGGTCACAGGTCCCAAACGCTGCTCGGAGTTCCTCTTCCTACAACACGATGGGCCCGCACGTGGAATCCATGGAAAACAAACAAAAGCGCATCTATCTTGGGTTGGTTTTACTGGGATATCTCATTACAGAGTTATATCCAATCGAGTGATATGACTGTTATCGATTACTTTTTAATAATATGTATAATAGTTACATTTATATGAATACAAAATAAACAGAACTAAAAGTAAACACACCATATCAGATTTGAAATTAATTTTAACTTGAACATAATGTTACATTCAATGTATTTGAAAGTGCTCGTCTCATTGTAAGTATATTTTACAATTTCCAAGTATATTTAGCAAATTTAAGTTTACCAATGTAACTGACAAACTCTTGTGCGTTGACTATATATGACAGGATATAATCATCCTCGTCTGACTCCTTAAAATTATCTATCTTATTTAAAATAATAATAAATATAATATAATAAAATAATTAATAATAATACAAAATATAATTTTGAAGAAAAAGATTTATATATTTGTTTGTTTGTATTGTATAAATTCAAAAACTACTAGACCGATTGTGACAAAATTTGAAATAGACACTTAGCCCCAAGAATATATAGGTTACTTTTTATTGTAAAAATGAGAGACGGGGTAAAATGTGCTCTATATATCCTAAAATACATATATATAATTAAATCACGATAGAAAAACAATATTAATAGTATATATGTAAGTAATATTAATGTTTAGAACATAGCATAATTAAATATAACAAGTGTATAAAAATAAATGGCGAGGGGTCCAAGTACCCCTGTATATGCTTTTAAAATATCTTTGTAACATTAATTTATTTTATATATTTTAGAGTTATTTTGATCATATTCGTGTGAAATGAACAACAGGCGATGGATAATAGACGATCAATTAGCTTTATTGTTAAAAATATCAAGATTACTTTGTACTGCCCCAGTTCGCTTCGAGAAGCCATTTGGAAAAGTAGTGACGTTCTCACGACTGTATTATTGTATTGGTGCTCTTCTTGGACTTGGAGCCTGTCAGTTTTTATATTATCTACCTATTTTTATCTTTATACATATATCCATCAATTTAACAAATTTCCAAAACAATTTCAGATATTTTATACGTGACATCATTTCAAAATATAATATTTATTTTTAAACTTTTGAAAGATGCTGAGACGATATCCAATTCTCTCATTACTGTCATTAATAACATATTTCAAATACTTCTTTTTATATTAAATTCATATTTTACCATATATACAGTTTTTTTTAACTGGAGTAGACTCGGAAACCTATTGAGCTGCTACACTCGTGCAAGACAGGTAAGAAATATATTTTTAAACTATATATATGAATAATATATAAACAGACGCTGCACCTTGCACCTTGCACCTGCACCAAGCTGGTCCTTGTGGGTTAGATTCATACAAGAATCCCGATTCCTACGAGAATGGATTTTTCTATTTCCATGTGTTCGCTCTGGCATCTAGGAAAGCGCGGTGTTGGGGTCCGCTCAACACGCAGTGCCTCCAAAGGTAGAAAGCACGGAACGGAGTGTAATACTAAGTTCTCACAGTGCTCTATAAAGCGTGAAAAAAAAAAACAAACAAATACAATGACAGTATCTATACATTACATTTGAATATATATATATATATATATATATATATATATATATATATATATATATATATATATATATATATATATATATATATATATATATATATATATATATATATATATATATATATATGGAAATTCATTTCAGATAAAAAGAGAATTATTTCTTAAGGAAATAAAACATTCGTCTGGTTTTCAAAAGTGGCAAATTGGTCTTATGTTGTTCGGCTTTGAAATATTTATGTGTATATTAACATCACTGAATTGGTATATTGTATATCGTAAGTACTAGTGTTAATATGCATGTATTTTACCTACATATAACATACTTTTAAACATTTCATTTTGGAATTTTTGAAAGTTTTTATAATAAAAATATTGAATGTTATTGAACTAATATAAAGATTACAAAAGCAATGAAAAATTCTTGCGTGTCTATATGAACGAAACCTACAGACAATAGAATAGCCCGATGTTTTTCAAGCCGTGCTTAGAGGAAATTCAGTTAGGGACTGGCTACCATTTGAATAAATGTTTTTAGGATAGTATAATATCTATAAAAGAGAAACAAATAAGTATTTATACTTGTATTAAGTGCCTAATATGTATTGTAGGTATATACGTGGCTTACATGTGCATAACACTTATAATATGACTCTTAGAATCGCGATATCTCAGGAATGGTAACTGTTAGGAAAAAAATCATTAATACCATTTTTGTAGATAATTTTAAGATCTACAACTTTGGTTTGAAGTTTTTATTGATAAAACTTACCATTTTCCAGCAAAATCCAAATAACCTCAAATTTTAACCTTTGACCTCGAATAACTTCTTAAGCACACATAGGATCGATGGGGACTTTTAAAACTTGATTCGTAATGGTAAACTATAGGTCTTCACCAATATTTGGCTTTCCGGGAATTTTTGTTATTTTACCACTTTTTTATGTCTAAATTGACCGGAATATTAACAAAGTCCATGAAAATACTGAAATGTCAGTGTCTGTTGCTTGCAGGAAAAGGTACTTACTCCAAAATACTGTTATTATGTGATTTATGTTATTACTTACTTCAAAAACGTAGAATCTCTGTCCAACAATCTCTCAGAGAGCGCGGAACGACACGATGTATGTTGATTAGTTGGGGTATTGTGTAAAAAATAATTGAAATACTGTGTTGTTTTAAAAGGGGGAGAATAGATATAGGATTAGAACAGATATAGGAATGTTATGTTATTGTTATAATGTGGGTAGAAATATAACTGTCATTAAATAGTAGTAAGTCTCCAAAATCAGATTTTATCGACGTTTCGCTTATAAAGAGCCAAAACTAAACCATTGGAAATAAGTAACTCCTAGGAATAATACCTATTCCTTTGGCAAATATTTGCAGGTGGGGTAAACATTTTTCGTTGACATGAAAATTTAAGATCTTTAACATCACATATTATTCATCTAATCTATATGAGATAACCAAATGGCACGTAGCTGAAAGTCGCTAATTGGACGACTTATATTTTTTACGACATTATAACTACAATAAAGTATAAAAAATAATGGATAATATTCTTAGTAAAACTTAAAATAAAGCAGTAAATTTAAATCGAGTAGCGAGCAACATGTACCTAGTCTACGCTACCAAAGCTATGGATATCCATTAGTGTATAGCTAATAATACCTATCTTTGTTATTATTTACACTCGTATCTTAGTTTTGATTTTTGGACTAGATTCTTGGGCGGACGTAAACTTTCCAATTGTAAACTATTTATAGTAACTAAAGCGAAGTGTAACAATGAGATGTTTAAAAGGTTTTTAAATAATGTCTCTACTTTCGAAAGAAGTGAAGAAAACTCTTATCTATTTAAAATAAACAAATTAATATTACTTTTAACAGGTACCGATTTATATGACGGAGTACAGACTGGATATACTGAGTTATTCTTAATGTCGTTTTGGATTGCTATGAAACTGCAATTCGCTGTAGTGACGCAGTACGTGAATAGCGCCTTTAAAAACATAAACAATACCCTAGAAGCAATTCTTTGTGATTTATACAGTAGTAAGTCATGGTAAAATAAATGTTATGTGATGCCTTTTCTTTAGATAACTACATCTTTACTTGTTTACTTCTAAGCACGTTTACGACGATTGTTACGCTGTTGCTTTTTAAATCTGTAAGCTCGTTTGGTTAAAGACGCGTAGCTCTTTTACAATTGACTAGTTTATCTGATAGAATATGCTTCGCGTAGTGTTTCCGCCAATAGTTAAACCTTATAAATATCCTTTTCTACCCGCTGTATTATTTTCCTACTCGCATTCCTTTTCTACGCACGCCTACTGTTTAAGTATGCAGTTAGCAACGATCTCTCATATCGTGCACCCGCGCACTCACCGAGCTGCACGGTGACTAGTGCCTCATGTGCTGGAGACTCTTCATGCTTTGGATGGCTGATACTGCTGAGGACGTCCAAAACTAAGGAGCAGAACTCGCAAGGTAGGCGTGCATTCTATCCCGCAGATCCCTTTTCCGCGGACCACACCTCTAATAATATAAAAATACAGTCCACTTCAAAACCCATGGATAACATTTTTTGGCCCTTACCAGCCATAACACGTAGCTTAATTGACTTTGATCTGATAATATAATCGTTACATCTTAAGTTTTAGTAAGTTAGTTATAATCAAAGTTTTAAGTTTTACAGCTTATATAATCAAAAATATTTTTTATTAAGTTTTTATTAAATTTATGTTTTTAATTAAATATTTCAGCTTCTGATAATGACCTCGCTGGAAATCCTATATTCGCTTTAGAGAGCAGCAATTGCGATTTGTTTATACCAATTTCAAGTATTAATCGTGCCATTGATTTAATTGGTCATGTTGATGAAATTTTTCCAAGTAAGACATTTTTCTTACATTTAAATTATTTATTAGTGTTTTAACGTGTTGATTCACTTGTAGGTTAGGTTAAAGAAACCTAGTAAAAGCCAGCAGTTAATACCGAGTGCCATAGCACAACCTCTCCTAGAACAACTTTTCCTAGAATATGACAGAATATCTTTCAGGGTATCGCTGCCTGAGTCCTTAAATTCAGGTCTCCCGTTGAATTTTGGAGAGGGTACAGAACCGTGCTATAGATTGTGCAAACGAGGCGTATGGTCCACAACAGCCCTTTCCACGTTTACTGGAATTTTAATCCTGATAACATAAGTTTCTGTTTGCTTCTCTTTTGATATTAGAATTGCCTGTCCTCCTGCTGTCGCCGTAGTGCAGGATATGGAGCTTTATATTTCTAGCTTTGTAGTGTCACTTGGTGGCAAGTCAAACCCTTGATTTGGTGTATCCTGCAAAGAAGCTGTATTTGAAAAGCGCGAGGCATCTTGAAAAGCGCAAATCAGAGGTCTTTGGTTACTGTGGATCAGAAGGTTGCAAGGGGAAGACCAACATCATTGCATGAAAAACTTGTGGCTTACCCGTTTAGAGCACCTCAGTTCTGAGCGCTCTCTAAGCAAGAGAGCCTGACAGTTAGTCTGGACACGATGAAAGCCTTTGATCGAATGTGGCATGAAGTGTCCCTAGCAAAATTTTCATCGTATGGGCTTCAAGAATTTATGCAAGTGTTGAATAAATTCTTGAAACCTTTGCAGCTAAACGTCTTAAAATAAAATATTTGGAATTTCTTTAAATTAACAAAAGGTACAAAAATATGGAGGTCATTCAGATCCTGTAAGGTGAATGACGTCACTAAGCTAACACTTGTGAACGCTAACCTGAAGCTAACCTTTGTGAACATGTAGTTGTCTGACACAGACTATGTGCTGTCCAAAAATCCAAAAATCTAGCGTTCAAAATTCACCTATCAGAGGTGGATACAGTACGTCTTTAAAGTGGTTAATATTCCTATATAATAATAATAATATTAGATTAGCAATTTGAAATGTTATTACTTACAGATATAAATACTAAATTGGCAAAACTGTCAACCACAATCAGCCAGTTGTGCAGTTCCTATGAAAAATTGAGCAGTATAATTCGAGACAGTAGACAATATCGAGTCAGTACAATCTTGCCTTGTATATATTTCACTTCCTTTCCCATATCACGTGGGGATTATTTTATTATATATTTATGTTACAGAGGAATAAAGGTAATAAGTTATAAAAATATATGAGATTTTATTAATTTATATTAATCCTTCAAATTGTTAATTATAAGTTTGTAATGATTTGTACTTAACAATTTGTTTGTCAGTTTCTTACATGCGTTTTTATTGAAATTAGTTACATGCGTTTTATGTGGCGGCACCCAACGCCGTGCTCGAGTGGAAATCGACCCAATAATTATCACGAGAGTAAAACGCTGTGCCGCTGAGTCACAGTTACCCTCAGCACATTTATTTATAGGCCGTTTAACATTGTGCAATACTTTATTTAATTTGTAAATGCTTTTATATTTAGTTTTTTAGTAATACTCTTTCAAATATGTATTTTTTTACAGGCAACATTAAGGTACATACCATTAGGGCGCTGTGGGCTGTTTACCACAGCTTAAACATATTACCAGTCATTGAAGTTTGTCATCGTACTAGACAATTGGTATGAGAAAATAGATAATTCTTATAAATTATGATTTGAATTTAGTTTGGCAAAAAGAAAATATTCTAAAATCTAGTACTTGTATGATTGGTATTTTGAAGATGGACAAAGTAAATAAAGGAATTGGTTAAGAAACGTATTACCTATAAGTTTAAATATTTTTATGCTGTTTTATATTACAGGTGGCACATACAAAAATTCTTCTCAGTAAGATGATGACGATGTCTTCAACATCCTGCTTAATAGCACAGGCGGTTGACGCGTTCTATTCCCGTGTTATACTTAATCACGTCTCTTTTACGATTTTAAACGTCTGTTGTTTTGATAGGACCATTTATTTTTCGGTAAAGTAATATTTATTATCTATATTATTTTTTTAATCTGTACTTAAGCTTTTTATTAGTGGCTCTCAACACTATGATTGGGAGTTCCATTCCCATTGTATTTTTTACGTCTAAGTACTCAAAGTGCAATATTTATTTCCCCGACTACAGCGAAGAACGTATTCTTACATTAGGTTCTCTTACACTGCTATTTGTGTATGCCAAGAATGAAACCTTTTTTTATTTTTTTATAGTTTCACGCTTTATCCTGCACACAGCTAGGGTATCAAGATAGAACCGTAAGAACCGTGGAAACATAATGTTAAGACACTACGTTCCCTGCAGAGGAGGGCAGAAACCTTTTTCGAGGCATTGCATGTTGAGTAGCGGAAATGAAATAGTCAACCTTCCCCGAGTGGGAACCGAACCCACAAACAGTCACGTTTATAGGCAGGTGTGATTAATGATGGGAGTTCGAATTTCTTCCTTCCTCCATGTCTACTATCTTTTGTTTACTTAATCTCATAAGATTACTAAAATCTAAGTTTAAGGAAGAATGCATAGCGGAGTATTTCAACATTGTATTCCACGAAATGACCCTAGGAAATACGTCAAATTTCACTATTGTAAAATAAATCTATTTTATTGTTACATTTATTTTCATAGCGCTTTATTATACTGTGGAAGTGTAAGCCGTGTAAGTGTTTTGTGCTCCTCACGGTAATTCGTAAATATCATTCGATAACTATTGAATGCTAACTACAATAAAAAGGACAACGGCAAATCAATTGTCACGAAGAGATTTATTAAATCGTAATTGAACAAATATGTAATAAGAAATTAATTCAAGTATTTCTTTTACAGATTTTGGGATGCTCTACGTCATTTATAGTATTATTTTTCTGTTTGTCTTAACTATATTATTATATAAGTGTATGACGGTTTTTACCTTAACACTTCAATTAGCACAAACCTGCTTTAATCTGACAGTAGTTCTTATATATGTGCAATTTAGAATAAACGTGTGATTTATTTTGAAACTATACATATGTGTGTGGAAATTATCAAAATAAAATAGTAATTTGTAATGCATATAAAAATTTTCGGTAACATATTACTATTATCAAGTTAAACTAGTGACTTCCCAGTGCACATACGCTTAGTTTTAATAACTTGACATTTTTAAGGATTGAACTTGACATTTTGAGACTGACTGAAAAGCGCACGCAAGTGTTTTGCTAACCTGTAGAATATTTTTAGTGGATTTTCAATTAAAGTGGATGTATGTTTCATCAATCCACCTCTTTGAGATATTAATAACGGTAAAAACACGCATCTCTAAGTGTGCGCAAGTAAAATACTTCAACAAATAATATATAACGGTGACGATAGAGATTGCATTTCAAATATAAATTGCTTTATGTTTAATTTCTTTTTGTGTAATATATAGGTATATATAATAAAGAAATTAAATAGTTCAGTATTTCTTTTTTCATTCACTCATAGTATTTCTTATTATTCAATATTTTTTTTTATTCCATCAGAAATCAGATTATTAGAATTATTACAATATTTAAGTTCTCTCTGAATAATAAATACTTTTTTTTTAATATTGACGTTCTTTTAATTCTTAATAAAATTGTAGGGTGAATATGAATTACGTTTTTAATACATTTGATGCATAATTTATTATATCATGGTTCTCCATTAGTTTATTTTAGCTGAAATATTTGTCAGTATATTATTGTCCTTGTTGTCCTTGCTAAATTTATTTGGTAATGATCTAATTAACCATAAATAATATTATTTTATTTACACATATCGCCTTCAATTATAATCAAAACACACACAAAATAAAATTACCTACAAAAATTTACATCAAAATCAATCAGCAAATGTCTTAGTAAGCTTGTCTACAACAATTCGAGTCCTCTCTGATATGTATTGATCAATTCTTCCTAGTACCTTTACAAAGTGGAGCATATTTTGGACACCTTTTTTAAATTTCTCCATTCGCTCAACGCTTGACTCTTCTTCATACCTTAACTTTGGGAAGCGGTGGAAAGGCATTGGCGATCCAATTTTAGGAGCTCTCAAAGAAGTATGGAGACTAGGTTTTAATTTTGGTACATTTAGGCCAGGCATACTTAATCTTGGTGGTTTTATCTTAGGCAAAAGTTTTGGTATGAAGCTGCTAGGTGGTGCGACGGCAACCGGTGCAATTGAATCACTGTGGCTGTCCAGATCATGATCGGGTTCGATGATGAACTGTCCATCTTTGACAGCCTGAGGAATGGCTCGCTGGATGAGATTGCAAAATGAATTAACGTCGTAGCGTGAATTACTTCTCAATAATTCAGCTGACCTGCTTCTAGACATCTGCGCTGGATCCTGAAAATGAGAAAATGTATTTTTAAGTGTTATAGAAAAACTCTAATAGGAAACAATAAATAATTATTGATAAGCCAATAAAGTGTCAAAGGTTACAGCTTAAATACTGGCGAAGACCAGTAGCCTTTTTGCTCTTAGGTATATCTTATTATATCATGCGATTATATTTGGGACTGTATCATATTACGTTTATTTATAAAGGAAATAAAATTTGTAAAAAAGAAAGCAAAAAATAAATTTAAGTTTTTTTACAGTAAAGTAACAATATGTAATTATTTATATGTTGTTAATTGACTAGATATTCATGGGCACTACCCTGAAAGATTAATGATTTTGTTACATTTTCAGCTTAATTTGTAAGTTTGAGATCATATTATATTAGGGACAGTATCGTTACTGTCTAAGGTTTTTCAGTTTCGATTTTTGGTCGTATCGAAAGACAAATTGTACAAAAATATTTAATTTAATAATAATCATGGATACTATTTCGGATTCATGTATAAAATAGTATAGCTGTAACATACATCGTCATACCCACTTCAACTTCAACGCATTTTAAGACTAATTCAACAATGATTTTTGGGAGGAAATAAAAAGTGGTGTGTGTATTTTGCCTACCCTGCCGTGCATGCTAGAATATGTTTTATGTTAAAAAAATAAATAAATGTTTGTGACTATGACAATAAAAACTGAATATAAAAAGAGAAGTAACAAATATGATAAATGAAAAATAAGAAAATAGCATAAAGTAAAGTATTGCTGTTATTTTTGTGAATTTGCACGTTTTCTTCTATTATAAATTAAATTTTTAAATACTATATTCAAGTACTACACACCTATGAGTATACATATAATCAATTATGTATTTAAAAGTAAAAAATAAACACCTCATCGGATCCACAGTCAATTGTTAGACGCAGTGGAGGTGCACTCGCCACTAGCTCCACCTGGAAATCAATTCATCCTTTTAGCTTTCTTCCATTTTGACATCAGAAATAAAACGTTCACACACTTTAATAACTTAATATTACACAACTTGCACAATTTGAACATCTGTAGAAACTTTTAGAGCTTTAGAAATCTAGCATGTATCTAGCAATGGTAAGAATGTGATCATCTGTCCACTGATCTGGTGTAAGAATACCAACCAAAAGTAGAGCGGCGAAGGCCACGTACAGACACATGCTAGCCGTGTCGACTTTACATTTTAACTCGCCCGCGAGAAAAGCTGAATTATCACGTACATCGGTAAACTTGTTGGATCAGCGTTCTTGGAGACACTCGACCTGGGTGTATCCGATAACAAATGCTTTATTTTAATTATTATATATTGATATTGAATAACATTTGTGTTATACATTTCTTAAACAATTCAATTTT
Organism: Dione vanillae; assembly: GCA_037178615.1. Classification (NCBI taxonomy): domain Eukaryota; kingdom Metazoa; phylum Arthropoda; class Insecta; order Lepidoptera; family Nymphalidae; genus Dione; species Dione vanillae. The sequence goes on along the minus strand of JAZFAU010000234.1, from coordinate 60,892 downwards.
AAAATCTTACTTCGTTTAAAGGAGGCAATGAGAATCTAGTGTAAAGACACTGCGTTTAAAATATATATAAGCTTATGCAAAAGTATTTTTTTTATATTTATTTTTTTATGTTTATAAAAAAGTTAACTGAGATTGTCTCGATAATATATTAAATTGATATCTTAAAAAAATATATAATATATAACAACTATAATACTTTTCTTTATTTAACGTAGCGGAACTTGAACCCGCTATTCTTGGAGACTATCCGACTGTGTCTGCTGCGTTGAATCCAAAAGCAAGTTTGTGTACGTTTTTAAATATTACTATTTAGAACAACATTATAAAATATATAAAAATTGTACATAATTGCATTACAGCATTTATTTAAAGATTTGCCCATAATGTGGTATTTAAATGTAAAAGCTGAGATCAGCAAGGCTGAGTGCCAGCGGCTTATCTATCATACGTGATAGAAAAATGTGAAAGTTATTCACTTTAAACGATGCAGTGGTTCGCAAGCGGCTGCTACGCGGGAACCTTGATACTGTACCTGATAGCAAAGAAATATTACGAAGATGAATGTAGGAAGAGGATTGATTTGGACGACCCTGGTACTTGCCGCTCTAAGCATAGTTGAGGTACTATTATTGTTTTTAGATTTATGTGTAGTACTATTTAGGGTAAGACAGAGGAAACCTGGGGTTAAGGTATACTCTGTTCACGCAATATTTTCTAGACTTATCTAGAATAGTAACGAGTCCAGAGCGATGTAATGGATATAATTCTTATAGTTCGGTTGTGCTATATTCCCCTCGGCTTTGGTTACATTGATGAAAGTAATTCAATTTTAACTAAATTTGATACTTTTTCGTTTTAATATTAATTTTGTGGTGTCGCATGTTATTTTTTAGCAATTTTTGTATAAATATAGAATTTCTTTCCGACAGAGTCTTTAATGAATTCCATGATCAATTAAATTATTCAATCTATGAAATCTATGCTGCCAGTTAAATGTTAGGAATATTTTTTTAACAAATTCATATTCGTTTACAATTTTATTCAGATCTGACTAATTTACAATTGTAGGTACATAAGTCTATATATATAAATTAAATATACTTATAACTTAAGTTTAAATTATTTACAACTAATATATTAAAAAAATATATTTTATTTCTTTTTCAGAGCAGTATATTAACGAGAAAGTCCCTTTTAACGCCAACGAGGGAGTCGTGTTTTACTTGTAAAGCCGAAGACAGGCCGATAGCTTGGCCGCTCATATCTCAGCTTACCAAACTGAAAGACACCATCGTGGATGCCATGAATGTGTTCAATGATAAGTTTATGAAAAAAAAACTAACCTAGGACTATATTTTTAGATTTAAAGGACATTTTTCTTAAGTTAAAATACTGAAGTTGGTGAACCTACTATAGTAGATTATTATTTATATATTTATATATATTATAATGTATATTTGTTTTACAGCCTTTTTATTAAAATACTTTAATAAAAAGGCTGTAAAATTTTATTTAAAATTAAAACCAGAGCAATGTCCAGGCGATTTTATATTGTATTGTATATATATTTTTTAATTATGATATTTTCACATAGTTATCGGTTATATCACGTATATTAGTATGTATAATAATATAAATATTTTAACAAAATCTTTAAATAATATTTTAAAATGTTAATCTACACTAAACGCATGGCTTAGTGGTTTCCAAGAGACGTGGGTTCAAACCCCAATTCGTTTATGATTTTTTTATTTTTCGTTTAGTTTATTTTTCGATTTTATGGATATTTTTACACTTTGACCCTATAGTTTTTAATTACATCGTTTGATAAACTTATTTCGTATATATTAGATTTGTTTATTGCTAACATTCTTTTATTTGAATAGAGTATGATAAAAAATATTATTTATGAAATAAATAATGCTGCAGGGACTTTTTGTTTTTGTCATCACATCGTCGAGAGTTAACAGTTTCCTCAGTAAATCAATCTTTCTCTAAAATATATTTTTTTTATTTCTTAGACCTCCAAAAAATATTATATATTCAAATTTAATTAAAGTCATGGCATCTATGTTAACCTAGTATCTGTACTACTCCTTACCAGGATTTAATAAAGATCACAATGACCGTCTCGTCAATAAGCCTTTATAAACTTCATAAAATTATAAAACAAGTAATATTTTCAAAATAAAAAATGTTTTATTCAAACACGTACGAATTCTTTTCTTACGTCACTTATTAAATACAATGATGACTGACTACCTCACGCGTTACACATTACGTATAAATATCGTGAAATGGGAAAAATGATCCTGTGCCTAAAATATTGATAGTTCTTAACTAGTTTTTTGTATATATCCCTAAAATGTTTTGCTCTACAACAGTTTTCAAAAAGGCGAATAGCATTGTGCATTAGCATTAAATAACATATGAACTTAAAATTACTAATTTAAATATAAATTTACACTTAAAATAAAAAGTACATAAAAAACAATGGAATATATACAGGTATATAATTTTAAATTAAATATACATACGTTCTAGGTAGATTTAGAACAATTAGTTCAGCAAAGAACATACATGCATTCAATATATATCTATACCTAGTTAAGAATTACGCCGTCGTGCGATAGTAGAAATTTGCTAAATTTCAATAAAGTATAATATTTCTGACAGGTAAGGGACTGTGTTCTGTATTGGGATACCCACTAAGTATCAGCAAGTAATTATAAAGCAATTCAATTAGGTACGAAAAACATGATTGTGAAAAAAAGACCAGATTTACTTTAATTACTGTTTAGTTTAATCATACAAGTTTTCTCTTGATATTACTGTTTTCTCTTTGTTAGCCGTTATATTTTCTTATTTGTGTTGTTGCCGTTACAATAAAAGTTTTTTAAATCGTAAAAATTCTGGCGTAGTCAAAGATCCCGATTTCTTCAATTTTACTAACTTATCTAAAACACTGCTTCTTTCTATCGGACCTTGGAGATGGAACTTTCACTGGTTTTAATTCTGTGCCCAGAGCCTTTTGTAATTTTAGTTTTGTCGATAATGGAATACGTATGGGCTTCAATAATCTACTTAATTTCGGCAATTTTGGTGGTAAAATTGGTAATAAAGGCAATCTTGGCGGTATAATGGGTAAAATTGGTAACAATGGTAATTTAGGAATTTTAGGTAATCGCGGTGATAATGGTAATTTGGGTATCTTTGGTAATTTGGGTAATCTTCGTAATTTCTTAGAGAGAATGGCTGACTTTACACGAGATTTTATTTTTGTTTTCGCTAAAGGGTTTGAAGTTAGCAGTTTATTAGGAAGTCGCGGTATTGATTTAGGTAGCCTTGAGGATGAAGGTCTTATGTTTATGGTGACTGGGGCATGATGGGAATTTTTCCTTATGATTAAAGGGTTTGAAGTTCTTCTCAAGTCGCCAGATATGAGACCCAGGTTCATGCAGCTGCAATAATGTACCTGAGAATAGTAATTACAATAAAAATTACGTAATTAATACCAGTAATAGTATTTTTTTTATTTTTATGATTTTCAAAGTGTTAATTCACACTGAGAATAGAGAAAAAAAATAATTAAAGAAAACATATAAAAATTTGAACGCACCGAGTCGTGAACCCGCGCCCTCGCTGTTCGCTAGAAGGCGCGAGTTGGAGTCCCGCTGCGTTCAAATTTTTACATGTTTTCTTTAAGTATAGTAACTTATTTGCTTTTCTTAACGGAAGCTACTAAATACAGTTTAAAATAATAATAATGTAGATGGCTTTGGGTATCTACCGATCTCCACTTGTGTAATAAGTCCACTGAAGTCTCAAATTCGGGTAGACAGTAAAGAACATATTATTTGTATAGTATATACTTTACTGCTATATCCACAATGTTTTAAACGTTTTAAAATTCATTAAAACAATAAAATTTCTAGTACGGTAAAATGTAAATAAAACTTACATAATTAAAAATATTTTAGATAGCTAATGAAAATTTGAATGTACTACAATTTAAATCTGCACTTGGATGTTCCAGTAGGTGCTGGTTCGAATCCCACAATAATCAAATATTATAAAAAATTAACATACATAAATTAATAATAACAGACTGAGATACTTACAAAAACTAACAGCCATATCAATTGTGTACATAAAAACAATTTAAGTACCATTATTAAAATAAACTCTTATTACGCATTGACTTTAACACTGTTACAGATGAACTGGTCTTAGTACAACACTAAATGCCGTTATCTGTACATCCCGATAATGATTAAACACGTTATGCAACACTTGAGAATCCTCGACTTTATTATTAATTAGTAATCTCTTTAAAACTTTGTATAACAATTAATAATTTGCACCTTTTTTAAGAGTTCCGTAACAAAATGTATAACATTTGAAATCAATTTGTTTTGGGTCTGTCATTTTTATACTAATATGTACCGTCGCGGCGCAGAGTCTACCCGTAAATACGGTTTGTGGGTTTGATTCCTATAAGGGGAAGATAGATATTTCTATTTCTATTTTTTTCGCTCTGGCAACTAGGCAAAACACGGTTTTGAAAAAGGTTGAAAATAGGGAACGCAGTATCTTAACACTTGATTTCCATGGTCCCTGTGGTTTCTTCTGCCCACCCTACCATGTGCGGGATAAAGCATAAAGCGATAAAAATATATCTAATTTGAAATTAACATATAATATTAAATTTGATTTAATAATATCCAAATTTTAATAACATTCCTAAGAGAACAAAAAAATTAGCTTTTTCACGCTTACAATTAGTTCTTGTAGCTTATTGTATGGAATTCATAAAAAATTACAAGATGCCCATTGAACTAGAATTATGAATTTGGCAATAAGCGAGATATATAAAAAAATATTACCACAAGAAAACCACTATATTATATTTGTAGTTTAATTTGGTTTAAAATTTTTCATACGGATTTTTATTTTAACTTTGTCAGATTCTTCTTCTTGTCGATTTACTCTTAAAATTGATGCGGAATCCTCAATGTGCGGGGTCGCCGATCCGTTGACTGATTGTTTTAATAATAAAAAAAAATTGGCGAAATTTGAAAACATATTTTAGCGTGTACCGTTCACTTACAAGGAATAAATATAGCTTCACGCTTTATCCCGCATATTGCAGGGTAGGCAGAGGGAACTGAAGGGGCCATATGAATCTAGTGTTAAGACACTCTGTTGCTTAGTACCTGCTTTCTCCGTCCCTTATTTCCCATATTTCATTTGTTATATTTTATATTAAACGAATATGAAAATTGGTAGTTCTCCCAACCAGTAGGTACACATTAGTTCCTTTAGGGAAAGTAAATATTTTAATTTCCACGTCTTGGAGATGTAAGTACAAAGTATGACAAAGAATTACAGTATTCATCACATAAAGTCTAGAATTTAGATAATCTCCTGGCTTGGCAAAAGGCAGAGTAATTCTATCATAATACTTGAAAAACCAGATAGTATTGGCACAGTGGCACAGCCTTAAACGCGACCCGGATTGATTTCCACTTGGCATTGAGTTCCACCACTCAATACGCAACTCCTGGGAATAAGCTGAAAACGGAGTTCCTTTTGCTATATTCGGTATATGGCGTTAAGGATTGGAGAAGGAATAGAGAAACAATTAAATAAAACTGTTGTTTTGTAAACAAAAAAAATGAAGCCAACATTTTTTATTTTCTATTGATAATTCTATTTCGTAAAAGTTGATAACTTTAAAGATAATGTGAAAGATGACGAAATAAAAAAAAATAATATCGACACGTATGATCTTATCAGAGCCAAGTTATGTAACAATCGTATCTCTAGATGTAATCACGTATCAAAAATTACAATATTTACTGTTTAAATAGCTTCCGCCTAAAGTGTTTTTAACATACACAAGTTAAGTTTAAATTTGTATACAGCAAAATGGGGAGGCAAAAAGTATTTTGGTCCTCCATTTGCATTATGATGCTAACATCTAACTTTGTGATAGCTTGCGATGAGAAGGGATTGTGTTTGGTATGTTGGCTTTTTTTTCTTTAAATCAAAATATACTGGAAAGCTGGAAAATTAAATCTATATAAAATCAAAGAGGTCGAGCTTAAAGAGAAGCTTTTTGTTTTAAATTTTGCTTATATAATATAATTTTTTATTTTTACAGTTGGAGGCCCTAAAAGAGATGAAGGAATGCAAAAAGACTGTATTGGCTTCGTAAGTTATTTTATTTTATAATAATTTTTTTGTTTTTTTTTTAAATATAATAATTTTTCAATATTTATTATACTTTATCACAGGTTATTGAAGCCATTATTAGCTGCAAAACTTGGTAAGTGACGTTTACAAAACTTATATATTAATATTTCCTAAGCAAATTTTCTAATAAATGTTCATTTTTACAGAAAAGAAGGATAAATTGTGCGGCAAATGCGGCGAAATAGAACCACCGCCTACAATCGTTTTGATGCCAGCTGCACCGCCTGCACCACCCTGTCTGCCTCCATTCGCACTGCCACCAGCGTTGCCCCCCATTGTGTTGTCCGCGCCACCTCCAGCTCCTTGTTTACCACAATTAGCTTTACCACCACCACCAATATTTTTACCTGCTCCAGCACCAGCACCTATGTGCTTACCAGCTCCTTCGCCCATATTTCTCCAAGCTCCACCTCCAGCGCCTCTATGTCTTCCAGCACCTCCACCAGCACCATTATTTTTACCAGCTCCCCCTTGTTTTCCAGCGCCACCACCAGCACCTCTTTTCTTACCCGCACCACCTCCAGCACCATTAATGCTACCACCAGCACCGTTATACAGCCCCCCACCGCCTTCTGCACCCTTAGTAATATCACTTGTACCTCCACCTCCACCTCCTTGCCCTTGTGCTTGCCCACCTCCCTGCGCTTGTCCACCTCCAGGTTTGCCAATGACTGCGTACATGGTACCACCCCCTGTCCCGATTACTTTGGAACCTAAGCCAATTAAACCTCCTTGTGGATGTCATTTTTGAGGCTTAATTTAGTATTTATAAATTAGTTATAAGTTATTATCAATTATATTAGATATAATGTATGTAGTTATAATATTTAAATTTATTCAAGATGTGTTCTAATAAATTTCTATTCTATATAGTATAATTTATTATTTCGAATTTTCACTTCACCACAGGACATAGAATTTTCATATTTTCATATGTTAATCAAAAATACTATTACAAATAGTGTTGAGAGTCTTGCCAGCATTTTTTAACAAAAATGCCTTATGAGCTACTGTTATCGACAAGATCATTCGAAAATTCAAAAGTACTCGCAAAAATATATTTCAATTAAGGGTATTTTAAATTAAAATTCATTAAGTACATCTCTGCAACAAATATTGAATCACATATGACATACGTAGCAGGTAATAGGTATATAATTATGAAACATTCGGCCTACAATTTGCCATCCCCTTGCATTCGTTTAAAATTTAGCACAAATTATAGTTCGTCGTTAATCATATAAACAAAATACAAAGCATTGTTTAAGTATAGCGATGTAAAATACATAGATATTATACGTTATATATACGGGCGTTAAGGAATTAGTATTGCTTGGTCAAAAAATTCATTTCAACCATTTTTCATGTATATAGTAAGTAATAAGTTAAACGAAAATAAATCATAAAATTTGAAGAATGTTTACACATTCGACAAATTATACACATTTGCCTATTTTCGTTGACAGAGTTACGACTGTAACTGTGATGGTCTTGATCCACCACTTGAATACGACGCAACGAAAACATTCGCGTTCTGGTAAAAAAGACAAAAGTGAAATACTAAAAGAAAACGTATAAAAATTATGAACGCAACGGATTCGAAACCCGCGCCTCTTTGAAGCCTTCCTCCAGTCTGACCACTATGCCGTTGGTTTTTTACCACGCTGCGTCGAAATTCTGACATGGTTTGTACAACTTGTATGAACACATATTGCGAAGCGAGAAAGTTTTAACTTTCTTTAACTTGCAAATTTCTCTGCTTTTTTAAGCAGAGCTTTTTCAGCTAGTCTAATTTTATTTTCTATATGTATATTTTATTTTCTATATGTATATTTTCGTTGTTCAGAGTCGATTTTTCAGAATAAAATAACAGAGTGGTAGCAATTGGTTTATACTGGTACAATAGTTTATACAGAAGACATTGACATTACATAATTCAGTCCTTTTATTTATTTAACAGCTGACATTTCTAGTTCAATATTTATTTAATTAAACATTAATTTCAATATTAAATACTTTCTAATAATGAAATCATAAAATGTATAGTGATTTGCGCCCATATGTACGACACTGCTAAATTACTAATAAAATATGTATAAGTATGTACACATCAAAGTGTACTTATGTATAAGACATTCTATATAAGACATTTTCAGTAACAGCACAAACTATCGTATACAATAAACGTCTAACAATGTTGCCATTGAGGGCAATTGCAGATTTATTCCGTTACCAAACAATTGGTAGCGTCATTGTTTTGACATGTTGGCCCAATCTTGGTAAGATCGTAAACTTTCTTAGATATATACGTTATAGTGCCGATATATTTCTTTTAATTAGATTTTCATAGGTTTTGTTTTTTTACCCAATATATCAATCGATTTAAGTTAATCGATTTCGCCACGATACAGTATTTATAAAAAGTAATGACGCTCCGATACCGTCTGACTTAATTGAATTCAACTGAATTCAAAAATACTACAGTTTTATACTTAAATATCAGAATGTTACAAACACTTTACAGTAGTCTATAGTCTCAAATAGCCGGAGAACTGACTACTTAATTGTTAAAAGACTTTCATTTCAAAAAATACAATTATTTATACAAACACGTTTTGTGAATATGAAAAACTAAACCGAGCACCGTCGTGGCGCAGGGGCGCAACGTCTGCCTGTAACGCGACGGTTTCTGGGTTCGATTCCCAGTTGGGGAAGATGGATTTTTCCATTTCCATTTTCTTCGCTCTGGCAAACTAGGCAAAGCGCGGCGTTGAGTTCCGCCACTGAACACGCAATGCCTCGAAAAGGCGGAAAGCGGGGACGGAGTAAGCAGGGACTTAAGCAACGGAGTGTCTTAACACTATGTTCCCACGGTTCCCTGCAGTTCCCTCTGCCTACCCTGCCATGTGCGGGATAAAGCGAGAACCTAAAAAAAAAAAAAAAACTATACTTTAAGTTAGACGTCACAATTTATCTTAAAACCATTATATTTACGAAAATGAACTTAAAATTTTATGTATAAACAGTACTATTTTCAAATACTACAAAATTAAGGAACACTTTCACATGTATATATGTTTGTTTGGCAGATCGTGTTCACTTCGTTCGCGAACTAAACCAAAATAATATACTGGTAACGTTCTCCTGTGACCCGGCGATATTGGATTTCGTAAACCCGTATAAACTGCAAGGAGTTTTGTTTATACCATCGCCTAATATTCTAGAGCATAAAGTATAATTATTTTTATTATAATATTTTCGTATTAAAAGTATTAATTATAGATTATATCAAGAGAGGGAATTATTTTTTTTCCCCTCTTTGAGGCCTTAGCCAAGACGCAAATTCACAATGGCTTATGCTAACAATATATATGGAGTTAACGATAAGTCACGTGACTTAAGCCAACGAAAAAAAAATGGTAGCCAAAAACAAAACGTCAACAAAGTGATCGATTGGAAATAGATATCGTCTCTACAGTTTTTGGCTAAGGCCTCTGGTAAGACAGGGTGCGGAAAGGTACGCAAGATACTTTAAGCTAAATATATTAATATAAAAAGCTATTATATCATAGTTATTACAATCTCTTGCTAGCGTTGGGCAAAATTAAAATCATACTTCATTTTAATTTAGTAATCAACTTTTTAATTACTATATTTTTTTTATTTACAATAATGTTTGTACATTTGTTGGAGTTTATATCACGTATACCAAAAAAAGAGATTTCTTTGCTTTAACTAACCGGATTAAACACAAACTAGATTTCCAGAAATAAACTAATGATGGTTTTTGAAGAATCCTAACATCATTTATTTTTCAAACAACAAAACTCCCCATTTATTTCGTTCCTCTTCTCGCCACTTTCTAATTGTATATGACAAATGAACTCTAAATTTATTCCTGGTCAATCAATCGTAAAATATATATAATAATTTAAAATTTCTTATTTTAGATAATTCGTAAATATTTATCAAACTGGTACAAATGGATCATATTAAGTGACACAATGCCACATTTTATGCAGAATGCTCGATACGACGCGGACGTTCTAATGTTGAAGCCAGTGAGAAACTCTGACAAAAGTAATGATATTTTCTTTTTTTTTTATGCAATTTTTATATTTGATCAATAAATTAAAGATAATTTAAACAAGTATGATGGCCAGTAGCTTTTTTGCCGCAGAAATATTTAAATGATACTTTTCCTCATCAAATTAATCCATACTATATAGTGCCCATTCAAACCTATACTTGGGTCGCAAGTCCCAAACGCTGCTCTGAGCTCCAATCCCTACAACGTGATGACGAATCCATGGAATACTAAGTATTTTCTTGTTTTCTCATATTAGCGGTATTCATTTCATAATTTGTGGTAAAAGTGGCATCGAGTTTGCTTGCAACAACAATATCCTTATAGGCAAAATACATACAAACCAGAAATTCCAAAATGGAATGGTCAAAAATCATTAATATCTTCATATTCACTAAAATTAGTATAAGCCATAAGGGAACTAAAGATAATCGAATAACTAATTTTTTAGGTACCCGAAATTCAACAACAGAACACGTTGTCATTTACGATGTTTATACACATCCAAGAGATGACACTAGTAGCTTCCTTTGGGCATACTGGAGTCTACGCACGGGCCTTCGAGTATTATTTAATAAAGAACGAATTAATAGGCGACGTAATCTAGCTAAGTATCCTTTAAAGATCGCTACGCCGGTATGTTCTTTTTTTTTTACTAATATATTGACCGTTTATTTTGAAAGTCCATTTTCGTTTGTTTCGAGAAAGTTAAAATTTGTTGGTTTAAAAATACAAGCTAATTATACGAGGTCTGGCATTGTTTCTATTATTTTATCAATATTTAATTTGTTTATATAAATTCGTTTTTTGGTTAATTTGACTACGATAACACATATTTATGTGCTGTAGGTGAATACTATATTGAAAATAAACGGTATATAATAAACGGTATAATCTGTAAAAAAATCAAATATTCTTAAAGAAAACATATAAAAATTTCTTTTCTATCTTCAGTGTGGATTAACACTTTAAAAATCATCAAAAATCAAATATTATTTATATACATTCGCATTTTCCATTTTATATCAAAAAATATTTAAAAACATTCGCATTTTCCGTTTGTCAGGTGTGGGGTTCGAACCCACGCTCCCTCTCGGGAACCAGAGCTTAAATCTGGCGCCTTAGACCACTCGGCCAACCTGACATTGCTTTTAAATTGAAATTATACATATTAGTTTTTATTAGGAAAACGAGTTGTCGCGGTGCGTGTTTTTTGCGTATAATTAACGACGCTTACCAAATTTTTTATTTACTACCCGTTGTTATTGAAACTTGCCGCAAATAAAAAAAGAAAATTAGTACTCATAAATTCCATTCTTCGCTGTCCTACTAAAAAATTAAAAAAAAAAATAGTCTAGAACTATCACAAATTCATTTCTAGAACGCACTTCGAAGGTGGCTGTGGTAGGATCATTTAAAATTTCATTAGATAGTGGGAGGAGCTCGGACAGTGAAAGTGAGCGTTAATGCATTTTAAAGGGGCACTTTAAACCTACAATTGGGTCGCAAATCGGCGCGCTGCTCGGAGCTCCACTTCCTACAACACAATGGGCCCAGCGTCCGCACGATGAATCCATGGAACGCTAAGTTGTTTCTTCTCACTATGTACTATATTATATCACTCACTATGTACTATACAATATTCAACAGCTGGGGTCGTATTCAAATAATTCATACAACGGTGGTTTTTTGGAGTATTTAACGGATATGTCAATTCGTGAACGAGATTCTGGAGTGCGAATAGGATACAGTTCATCAAGCCTTATAATTGAAATATTAAATGCTACGTAAGGCTTACTTTAGAAATTACTTAAAATTAAACGTATTGTAAATAATAAGTTATTTTTTAAAACATTAAATAGGACGTGTTTAACGTCTCATTTAATCTTAAACCTTTCAATCTCCAAGATATAGATTAGCTTAATATTTTAAAACTTAATTTTCAGTGAAATATTGTTACCCACCCTGCTTTGGAGTACTGAAATTCATAATAGCAGCATGATACTGGAACTAAAGTACGGTAGCTCAGAACTAAGTGGAGGTGTGCTTCGTATGATGAAAGAGAGATTTGAGAAATTGGATTACATTATGCCTATATGGCCTTTTCAGTAAATATTTTTTTGTATATCCATCTTTAGTCAGATTAACTATTTACGATAACTAGAGAGTAATTCTATAGTACTACAGGGCATTTATATGTAACCTAGATGGAGCTCAACGCTGCAATATACCAAAAAAAAATTAGAGGTTCTAAAGAAAAATATAAATACCAAATTTCGTATATAAGTTATAAATGTAAAATACCGTTATTCTAAAATTAATAACTTTATCTAAAACAGTATCAAAATCCCTTGACTTACTAAGGTAGGGATCGACCACCTCTCCCTTTCAACCCTAATGGACGCGTTCCCTGAAAATTTTCTTGTAATGCATCTGCCTTAGAAACCGAGAATATTGAGTTTATTGTTAACTAATTAACTACGAAAACATTATTTAAATACTACGAGAATAGAAAATAACTTGATTTCGCCATTTTAGTGTCGGTTTCACGTATCTCGCAGAACGGGAAAGCAGCAGCAATATGTTCTTGGAACCATTCACAGTAAATGTATGGTGGTGTTGTTTCACTCTCTTCTTGATCCTGGCTGTAGCTCAAAGAGTAACCGCTAAAAGTAAAGAAGAGAAAGAAGGAGCGTATATTGCTACACTTGCTACGTTCATGCAACAAGGTAGCTATAAACTTTTCACTTTATCTGTTTTTTTTTAATTTGCCAGATATTTGTATGTGTTGTATATAAATATAATGTTAAGACACTCCGTTCCCGCCGCAACAGCCTTCTTCCGTGGCATTGCGCATTGAGTGTCACGTTTTATAAAATGGAAATGATAAAAATTATCTTCTCCGAGTGGAAACCGAACCGACAGACCGTCGCGGCTACTGCCAGAGGTCGCGCTTCTGCGCTACGATGGTCTGTTCTTTTTTTTTCTCTGTGTTTTTCATGTATGCATCTGCATTATATGATTGTTTGAAATTACTTTTCCGTTGCTATATTTCAATACAACATAGTACCTGCTGATGATTTCCTAACAAAACATATTAATGTTTTTAGTTTGTTTACAATGTTTTTTTTATTCACGCTTTATCCCGCACTTGGTAGGGTAGGCAGAGGGAACTGCAGGAACCATGGCCAACCTAGTGTTAAGACACTCCGTTGCTTAGTCCCTGCTTTTTACGATTCGTCCCTGTTTACAATTTCTTACAACAATATTTCTTATTATTATTTTTTGACTACATATATGAGGATATACGTAATAATAGCAGAGTAGACACATAGAAATTAGTGTCAAATTACCTGCAGCAAGGAAATAAAAACAATTCCTCCACTGAAGTCCATCATATCGAGTCTTAGTCCTTGCTTAGTCAAGATGGCTTCGACTTTATCTTTATATTCCAGATGCAAGCGCAGTACCAAAAGGTATATCAGGCAGGTGGAACTTCCTTGTACTGTCCATATCAGCCATGCTCATTCATGCTTACTATACGTCCGCGATCGTGTCAGCTCTTATGAGCGCCGGTAGAAGTGGCCCAGACTCCCTCAAGTCATTAGGAGACTCGAAATATGCTATAGCTTCAGAGGACTATGATTATATGCGTTATTTGATGTTTGATGTACGTTTTGCTAGTTTTTTAATAAAAAAATGTACGTAACGATTACAATTTTATATTGAAAAACCATTTTTCGAAAATTTTATCTGCATGTCAAACAATCTATGGTAAATTGTATAGACTGAATGTATGTACCTAGATATGTTACATTTATGAAAGATAAAAATAAAAAATGTTGAATTAAATTCAATTTAAGAGCAAAACATACGCAAACTAGACTCATATTTATAATAAATTACTATAATTTCTACACAACACAGGTGCCCACAAATCGTGAAGATTTAGAGTATTTAAAGAAAAAGAAATTAACGCCAAAATTCTACCAAGACATTCACACTGGAGTCAAACTTGTTCAAGCTGGGAACACTGCATACCACACAGAGTACAACCAACTATATACACATTTGAAAATATTTACTGACGATCAACTATGCAAGTTGCAGTACGTTGACACTGTGCCTGAGGTAAGATTACTAAGTAAATGTCAGTGTCCTAGTGTCAAAACACTTCCTTTCTCCACCCTTGACTACTTATTTTGTTACTAAATCGAAGAAAAATAATTTTACTCTCCCTGAGTGAAGACCGAAATAACAACCTCTATAAAGCTACATAAATCAATGAAACGTATTTAAGTATATTATATCTATAGTACAGTGGACTACGAGAACCGTCGTGGCACAGAGGCGTAGCGTCTACCTGTAAACGCGACGGTTTGTGGATTCGATTCCCACTCGGCGAAGATGGATTTTTCAATTTCCATTTTCTTCGCTCTGGAAACTAGGCAAAGCGCGGTGTTAAGTTCCGCCACTCAACACGCAATGATTCGAAAAAGACGGAAAGCAGGGACGAACTAACGGAGAGTTAGCCTTAACACTAAGTTCCTATGGTTCCTACAATTCTCTCTACGTACCCTGCCATATGCGCGATAAAGCGTGATGCTAAAAAAATACACTACAGTTCTATCAGAAATCATTGCTTAGCATTAATCACTGTTTTTTATATATCTAATATTAACATAATTTATTATTAGATTTTATCCTGGATAACAACAACTAAACGAGGACAGTGGACAAACACTTTCAAAGTAGCAGGCAGCTTGGCTGCATGAGACGGGCCTCGCTAATCGCTTACTAACACGCGTTAGGATCCAACCGCCGCCCTGTCGGACCGCCCTATTAGCAGAGAGAGTCAATATAGATGACGTAGCACCAGTACTTATATGTACTTTAACCGGAGTTTTTATGTCTTTAATATTACTAGGTGCAGAATTACTTATAAGTAAACTAAATCGAAAATATTCTCAAAAATCAACGACCAATTTAATTGACTGTTGACGATCTCGATGAATGATTTAAAATGAGTATTCAATAGATAAGTGTTTGGTTAGTCTTAATTTTTGTTATATTTTAATGGAAATTAAAGCTTATAAGTAATTTCTTAGTATTATTTAATTTAGATTATCCTATGAATCTCTAATTATTACAAATCCTCACGCACGACCTACGTTTATCAACGACGGCCTTATCTCTGTATAGCAGCATCTTTAAATTATCACGTTTAGTTCACAATTATCGATTGTGTTCTATTTAAATATCAGTGTGAAGTAATAAATTAAGTGAAATCATACAAAGTATTGTGGAAGAAGGATTTAGAATACAGATTGCGTACAACTGTTAAAATGAAAAAAACACATTTGTTACTATTTTGCGTAATATCGATTAGTTTGTGTTATGCAACGCCGAGTTGTCATGAACTGCAACAGTCTCAGGTACGTAATTTCTATGTTTATTATTTTGAAACAAAAATACAACAAGGCGAAGTAAATCTAGAATATATTATGTTTAAAATATTTTTTTTGTTAACTTAAGTGTTGTATATGTAAATAAATACGAGTATGTATATGTATCTACTAACCATGATCTATAATATATATAATTTAATTGTATAAGAAACTTAAACCCCTATTCATAGAATGTGTTATGATTTGCTAAGCAAAAAACATCCCAAAGATCACAAAGACCATCGTAGCGCAGTGGCACAACGTTGAATTGTTAACGCGACCATTTTGGGTTCGATTCCCACTTGAGAAAAATGCTTTTGTTTTATTCTTTATTCTCGTTCTGGTAACTAAGCGCTACGTTGAATTATTTTGAAGGGAAGATAAACGCAATCTTAACGATTTTCTTCCTATACCTCCCTTAAATAAGGTATAAAAAGTTGTAAAGAATGTAATAACAAAAATATTTGGCAATTATTATTTATTTACAGCTGGCATCGCTTAATGAACGAATGACTCAAATGATCAACTCATTGTACACATCACGTAAGTTGAAAAGTGCTTGACACGCTCGTTTTGTTTAAAACAAACAATTTGTTTACTATTGCAATTTTCGTTAAATGACTACAAGGCTATTACTTAATTGCACTTGGTTACTCTCTTAATAAAGAAATAATGGCATTTAATATTTCTTGTACAAATAAAAACATTTACATTTAGTTAACTTAAAAACATTTAGTTAACTAAAGTTTTACTTTGTGTTTGTAATATGATGATATAAACATATAACTAATAAAAATTGAAGGAAGCGGGAATTGAACCCGTGTCTCTCGCAAACTGTGCAAGCGCTCTGAAACGCGCGTTTCTAACCTTAATGTGAATTAACACTTCAAAAATCATAAACACATTAAATATTACTTTGTGTGAAGACTTAGCTTAAGAAATTTAAATAGAATAATATATAAATATTACATTAGTACATACATATATATAACTTAGCTAAAATATTTAAAATTTCAGCAATCGCAGCAAAAGCGCATTTCCCACCACCGCTATCAAGTTCCAACGCCACACCTAGCGACTGTCCTTACGATACAGCGTACTATTCGTATCCGTATCCGTATGCGGGACCTCAAGTTATATACGTCACACCCCCTGTATCCTATCCTCCTCCTATACCAAACGTGCCGATTGCCCCAAAACCTACTTACTATCCTTATATACCGGAATATCCTGAAACGGGATTGAAACCAACTTGGTCTAGTTATTACGATCCACCTTATCCTGTCCCTCCACCTGCCTATCCTACCCCAATACCTTATCCTCCACCTACTCAACCTCCGGTTGCTAGTTTTCCCCCACCTCCTCTTCCACCTTATCCTCCTACTCCTTATCCTCCTACTGCTTATCCACCTACCTACCCCTCTCCTCCGCCCTATCCTCCTTTCCCAGCTTATCCGTATTCTTGGGATAGTTTTCCTGAATATCCTAAGCCTGCACTTCCACCACAAGGATACCCCGCGGCTATACCACCCTATCCGTATCCAAGACAGCCAGAAATACCTCCGCCTATGCCATATTACGCGTAAGGTAGTTTGTTGTTAGTATAGATATAGTATGTGAGAGTATATCAATAAATATAATATTGTAAAATATAACTATGTTTTATTTTATATATAGTGTCCTTTTATAATTGTGTAATTTTTTTATGAAAATGAATTAGTAAACTAAAAAAAATAATTAAAATCTCAAGATCAAAATATATAATTAAAAAAAAAAATAATTACCAAACACTGTAAACAAACAGATGGTCGCAGAAGTTTATAGAGTTATATATGTTTATGAAATTGCCAACGTTTGAGATGAAACGAAAAGGAAACAATTTCCATACTATAATTTTAAATGAATAAAACATAAATTACATGCATACATATAAGATATACATACATACATATAAGACTCAAAGTGAGTTAATATCTCCAAATACTTACATGATAATAAAATCTAAGCTATAAAATCAATATTATAAACATCAGGTGTACTATTTATATAAACGATTTACAAATTACGTTAAATTCTATACCTGCTTACTTTTAAGTTTAAAAGTCACATTTTTGCTATGAATAATGCATAATATACCACAATGTCATGCCATATGCCACAATGTCACATACCGTACCTACGTAGCAAGTAAATATTTCAAAAATCCATATGAAATATATTACGTTTTCAAACTATATGTTAACAGGGACACATTGATGGCCTTTTACGAGTATTCGTTTAAAGAGTATGTTGTAATAAAATATAAGTATGTCCATACAAGCTATTCAGAGTCCCCATAAGGGTTAGGCCCAAGGACATGGTCAAGGGGTCCCAAATAAAGAAGTATAAAGAAGAACTATAAAAAAGTATAAGTGTATGTAATTCTGTTTTTACTAAGTCACTATCAATTTACACAACTGTTACGTAAATGATACATGTTTAATCATACATCGTAACAAATGTTGCGCTAGATTTATATTATTTCTTCAAAAACTATTTCCCAATACGATAATATATTATATATAAAATAAATGCTTTTTGATGCACACAACATAATTTATTCAACATGGGCACTTTCTACTTTATTTTAGCTTTAGTTATTCAGGTAAATATGTTAATAAAGTGTAATTAAATCAAATTGAAAATAAAGAAAAAAAAAGATATATAGTTCTTGTTTTTTCAGTTTACTTAAAAAATATTGTAATTTTTTTTTTCAGAATGCTTTAACAGAAACACAAATAGCTGCTGAGGATAACAAAATAGAATCGCGTGAAATTTTAAAAATGAAACTGGAAGACGACGACCTCGTAGGAAAAGACTACCAGGCCGCACCTAAAGACTGGATGGACCTGTTCATTGGATCTAATAGTAATATTTTCCCCACATCATCAGCCGCTTTGATGGCACAAGCGGCATTTTCAGATAAAAGCCCTGAAGAACAACTGGAGGAGATAAAGAAAATGGCGTGCGACATAACTAAAGCTATACAAAGTGAAATGGCCAATCTTTTGTCGTATGCTGTTTCTATAACAGACAAGGAAGAGGTTGATAATAAGTTAAGAAAGAAAAGATCAATTGAATCACCTATGGATAGCACAAAGTTAGTAATGAGACTGTTGAAACATATCAAAAGTAATAATGAATACCAAAATATTGCCATAGAAAAAATGATGACCGCACAAGAAATAGCTGATAAATACGGTATCGAATTCAATCCCGATCCTGAAATGCTGTCGGACCTCGCTGTAGCCGCAAACGAACAAGCCAAAGAAATGTCGGAAATATTAAAAGACGCGTGTGAGAATAAAAATGAGACACAAAACGTTGAAAATGGATTAATTAATGCAACGAAAAAACTAGTACAATGCGCTGAGGCAGAAGCTCAGAAGAATACAACTAACTTTGATACATTAAACGACGTGGTCCACGAGCATGTGCTTTATATAGAGCCAATGTACAACAGCGATGCCGATTTCTCCAAATACAATTATTATTATAATTATCCGTATGAAACCCAAATATTAACACCTCCGGTCCACACGAACACCCTGTATCTCCTCGGCCAAGTTTCTACGACTTTATTTCTCTGAACCCAACTCAAGAATACTATCCCTATTGCTCTGTGGAACCTACGACTAGTATTATATATCCTTTGGATGAACCAGCTTCTCCGGAACTTGTTGGAGAAGAATATGAAGAAACGGTTTCCTCGAAGGTTTATGTGGATCACGAGGAACCAGGAGTGTCTACTGTGAACCACGTGATGACGTACACGTTATCTGAGAAAACCCATTTCAGATCGCCTCAAGTTGAGAATTTGCCACAGCAAATGCAATATTATTTCTTTTTAATGTAAATTATTTTTTAATTTTCTTTTTTTTATTGTTTTTTGTAATAAATAGTTATAAGTCTATTTGGACATTATATTTCGAGCCTTTTTGTTCTTTAATCATATATATTTTTGTTCCTTTTTAAACGCAACGAGATGCAAACCCACCCTTTCTACCTAGATACTTACAGTAGAAATAACGCTTTAAAAAAGATATACAAATTACTTAAATTAATACAAAAAAAGAAAAATTTTCTTAAGTAAAACAATTTTAAGGGTAAAAAATATTAAAAAAATACACAAAAAATATATAATATTAAAAATTTAATACAATAAAGAAATATACACACATATCTACAATTTATACTCTTTGGTTACACTACTTTGGCGCTTAACTATTGACTGGTGAAACACTCGATGTCGATATAAACGGACATACCCACTATTATATATAATAAATAATTAATACATTACTATATGTACCTTAGCCTTAATAACATATGTATGTATGTAGTAAGTTTGATGTATTTTGTATGTATTATTATATATGTACTGTCTGTGGCGTCATACCTCCTAAACGGTTGGACAGATTTCGATGTTATTATTTTCATTCGAAAACCAGTTGCTAGTTAATACTAATGCAGTGAGATTTTTTTGATATAATACAGAATTATTGCAATTTAAAAATTTAATTAATATAGATTTTTTAAAAGAATGATTCATACAATGATTCATACATATAGAAACAGCTAAATTTCATTATTCATAGAGTTGATTAACAAATAACAAATAATTTTTATTTGTTAATCAACAGAGTTGATTAACAAATAAAATTGAGGACCGTCGTGGCGCAGAGGCGCAACGTCTGCCTGTAACGCGACTAACACGACGGTTTCTGGGTTCGATCCCCAGTCGGGGAAGATGGATTTTTCTATTTCCATTTTCTTCGCTCTGGCAACTAAGGCAAAGCGCGGCGTTGAGTTTCGCCACTCAACACGCAATGCCTCGAAAACGGCGGAAAGCGGGGACGAAGTAAACAGGGACTAAGTAACGGAGTGTCTTAACACTAGGTTCGTATGGTTCCTGCAATTCCCTCTGCCTACCCTGCCATGTGCGGGATAAAAGCGTGAAGCTAAAAAAAAAAAAAAAAAAAAACAAATAATACTCTAAATTAATATATAAAGGAAACGTATAAAAATTTTAATATTTTAATTATTTTTCTGTATTTAGTGTGGAGTAACATTTTAAAAGTCATATTAATATTTTTAAAATAATTTTGCCATTAAATTATCTGTAATTATTTTTTTACCATCAAACAATATGTGAGACGTCTGAATACAATATATAACTCAATTAAATAAATCATAAGCTGGAGAAGGTAGTTAAAACAGAGAGAAACTAGTGAGGGAGAGAGTGCAGTTCTCCATGTTTCGACTCACTTTTCCGAATCTCAAAGCCGAATTTCACTTAATAAGAGTGGGAAAATAAAAATAATACATGTTTTTTCGAGTTTCAATTTAAAAATAACGCGTCAATATGAACTATTGTTATCTTATATTGTTTTCTAAAAGTAATAAATTTTCATAATGAAAATAATCAAATATATCTTACATACGTATATTATTATAAAAAATTACGAGAAATATATAGTTTGATTAATACAGATCTTTAGATATAAACATTAATACCTAGCCTACATTTCATTGCGTGGACTATTAGATATTAACTGTAAAACCCCGTTCCCGCTGGAGAATCATATCCCATTTTTTCCCCATACCCACTAATCACCACCCCATACCTAACCTAACTCAACCAACCTAACCCCCTTCCCCCTCACTTCCCCCTACCTACCCCTAAATTGATTTAAATAAACATAACATACAGTGCTTTAAATTAATTAGTCCTTACATGAACATCTTTTAAATTGTTAAAAATTTGAACGGTTACATAATGACAAATTCATATTGTAAATCTAATAACGGCATTTTAATAATAAAGTGCTAAGAATACAAATAAACTAAAACTACATTTAATTTATGCTTTCACATATATATACCTACATAGTACATTACAAAAATATGAAACGTACAATTAAATATAAATAGCAACAAATATTTTAAACTAATTTAAATACGATTATTGTGATTATTTAGTACCTTAAAATACATATATATGTTTGGTATATCGATTTATCTATGCGCATAGTAGGCGGTGTACGCGCTGTTGTGGCCGGCGTGCGGTTGATATCTGCAACATTTTAATTTTTTGCTAAATATTAAAGTTTTATTAGCTTCATGCTTTATCCCGCTAATAGCAGGTTAAGCAGAGGGAGCCGTGGGAACCTAGTGTTAAGACTCTCCGTACTCTTTCTGGGCATTGCGCGTTGAGTGGCAGAACTTAACGCCGCGCTTAGCCTAGTTACCAGAGTGAAATAATACAAATAAAATAATCATCCTCCTCTCATGGGATCGAACCCGCTTACCGCAACGTTTTCAGACCGACGCTGCGCCACGACGGTCATTTTATGTTAAATATAACTGTTATTACCAATGTTATATAAGAACACGATGCACCGGCACAGCGTCTATACATGCAACGATATAGGTTCGATTTCTACTAACATAAAGAACAGATTATTTTCATTTTCGTCGCTCTGATAACAAGACGAATCGCGGCGTTTAGTTCCTCCTTACAAAACTGCAATAACGGACAGATTGCTTTGACTTTAACAGTAATAACAATTTGTGCGTAGGTCACTACAATAAAAAGACAAATGTATATATAACACGTACGGTACTTCACAAAACAGTAAGTTCATTTGTAAAAGTAAAAAATACTTCTTTTCAAAGTGACATATTTTAAATGAAAATCACAACAAGCAAGAAAAAAAGTCATATTCTATTCATTCTTAAGCAAATTGGAGAGCAAAAAGGCATTTCAAGATGTTTTTACATTGTTATTAATGATAATTTATTATTAATAACAAAAAGTGGGGACGGAGAAAGCAGGGACTAAGCAACGGAGTGTCTTAACACTAGGTCCCTATAGTTTCTGCAGTTCAATTTGCCTACCCTACCATATGCAGGATATAAGCGTGAAGCTAAAAAAACAAAAAAAGTAAATCAGTCGTGGCGCAGAGGCGTAACGTCTACGTTGTGGGTTCGATTCCCACCCGGGGAAAGTAAATCTCGGGGATAGCAAGAAGGCATTTCAAGATGTCCTTACAATGTTATTAACGCCAATTTAAAAAAAACCATTCTCACCGTACAGTGTGCGCGTGCGCGTACAGCGGCCCGCTGGCGCTGGGGTCGGCGGCGTAGGGCTGCGCCAGCGGGTAGGGCTCCGGCGCCTGGCTCGCGGCGGCGCGCCGTGCCGCGCTGTGGGTTTTGCTCTGGGGGACTGAGGGCAATATGGAATATAAATTTACTTTCACTACACTCTATGGAAATAATAACAATATGTGTGACACGATATAATCACCATACTTATATTTCTTTTTTTTAGCTTCACGCTTCTATCCCGCACATGGCAGGGTCTGTGCCACGACGATATACATATGTAATGTATTTGTAGTTTAATTCCATGAATTCAACTTTGTGGATATACATTGTAGAGTTAGACAGAGAGATCGTAGCATAAGACACTCAGTTCTAGGATTTCCAATCACACAATATCTGTACGTCAGACTTGCCGGATCCCGCGTGTCTCACAAAAGATATTGGACGTTCTTTTGCTAAAGCTATGCTGAAGTGTATGGTCTAAAAACTAGAAACTGATATTAAAATTATAACGACTAATAAAATTTGTCTGCACTTTCATATCATAGTCACTAATAAGAAAATATGAATTGTAAATTTTTGTCGAATTAAATAAAAAATAAAGAGTCACGCTGTGTTTCTTGCGCCGGTGCTTCTCAGGTCTGAGGCTTTAACTTAAGCGAACTGGTAGTAAATTAAATTAATTGATGTTTAAAAACCTAAGCATAACATAAATATAAGCAAGCGATTTCTTTATTCGAATAAAATTGTTTGACTTTGACTTTGTTTATTTGCCCATTTAGCCCCTACAGATATCGCTACTTTTCTGTTTCAGGATATTTTGCTATTTTAAAAACATTTCTAACTTGTTATTTAAACGATTAGCTCTTAAATAAATTCTTACATAGTTGATAGACTTATAATAAATTTTACAATTATATTACGAAATTTTATTATTTTCGTTTTATTTTTGAACATTAATAATTGTGAATACATCGGTTAATAATTTTAATTATTTTACTTTACTATTATCTACGTTTTTTAACATATACATAAATTTACATTTTCTATTTCTATTAATATTTGTTTGAGAAGTGCATATTTTTAATCTGTTTTAATCAAATTAGTACACATTAAATCCTTACACATGCAACATTGAAATATGTGACGTTACAGTCTTCACTTGACGTTTCAAAAAACGCAAATCACAGACAATATCATCGGTGTCTTCTATTGACACTGTAGATGAAGCGTTTAATGTTGACATGTGTTGTTGGCTACCAAGTTAGCGATATCTATAATTTTTATCGCTGAAGCGCTTTATGGAATAGATACGGGGCGTTTGGTTTTTGGCTAAGGCCTCTGTCTTGACTATTTTCAAAAGCACTTGGAGGATCTAAATGAATATCAAAACTCCAGGTAAGACCAGATACTTTACAGGAACACAATAAAGATCAAACTTATCATTTCAGTCTATCAATATACACAGGCATTTATGTTTAGTTATTGTCAAATTTTCTACGTGGGTCACATTACAAAAATCTACCATTATTATGAAATTTTGCGAAAAAGTGAAGCTTTTTGTGCAAATAAAAAAGGAAGGATAGAACAAATTTGTAGGTGATAGAAAAAACTATTAAAAGTAATAAGTAACTAATTGTTTACCAAACAAAACAATAGTCTCGCTCAGAAACCGAATAAGCCGGTACATAATAATACTATATGTAACAATTTAATGTTAGTTAAAAGTTGACTAACATCTATGAGTACGACAGTTAATAATAATTATTTTTTAAATATTATTTCAACGTTCGAATCACCACCGTGTGTGTTCAGTTCAGTCCAACAAACAAATGTATCATTAATCAAATAATATTCGCCATGTGCGTAAACTCGGGATGAAAGAGAAAAAATAGTTTTTTTACCATTTCCCGGTACAGATAGATTAATCTAACTAATATATGGATGCCATTTGTCGTTGCTTGTCAAAATAACGTATTAGCACGTAATACGATCCCGACTAGTGGCGTTGTTTATAAATAAATAAGTGGTATTTTGTTGTTGTGAAGTTATATGAAAAATTTTGTAATTATAACTTTCTTTACAATTGATAACAAATTTATTAAGATTATTTTGACAATATTTGCCTAAAAAATATACAATATTTTAAAAACGTAAAAATTATCAAATCATTTTTATTTTTAGCTTCATGTTTTATAACGCAAGTAAAAGGAGCTAGTGTCGAATCACTCTTGTTCTACGTTTTGGGACACTGTATTGAGTGTAGAAATTTAAGAGTATAAAAGTTGTTGCATATTGTAAATTGCCAAGATAATTGGTATGAGCTCAAACGATTCAGCCTTTAAGACTAACTAAGACAATCTTTACTAACCAAAGTAAAAAGCTTTATAATAAAAAGTATAGAAATATAGATATCACACACTCAATGTACTTATATACATATGTTAAGGTATATACTTTATATATATATATATATATATATATATATATATATATATATATATATATATATATATATATATATATATATATATATATATATATATATATATATATATATATATATATATATATATATATATATATATATATATATATATTATATATATATATATATATATATATATATATATATATATATATATATATATATATATATATATATATATATATATATATATATATATATATATATATATATATATATATATATATATATATATATATATATATATATATATATATATATATATATATATATATATATATATATATATATATATATATATATATATATATATATATATATATATATATATATATATATATATATATATATATATATACGTAAAGATAATTATTTACATACTTATATATATTTTCAATATATTACAACGTATTTTAAGTTCTACAGCCAGCTCTGCTCTCCCATTGGTGTATTGTACTATAATAAATAGTTCAATGTAAACACTATTTAACTCAATGCCTTTAAATTATAGTTATTTATGCAGAGTTAATCAGCCAATGCTGCACCACGATGTGTTTATTTTAAACAGTAAGATAAAATCGGTTACCTATAAGATAACTTGGTACCTATTAATATATTTCTTTGTTGAAAAATAAATATTGTGATTGTATTTTTTTGCTGTTGCTTTTGATGCTTTGTATAAATATTTTAATTTTGATATATATTTTTATTATTTGATTGTTTTTATGCGTCCTTATATATATTAAAAAACAACATTTTTTTGTCTGTGTTAATATCTTTTCAGGTACTTTTTAAATTAGCGTCTTATAATAAATACTAAATCAAAATCGAAAATTGGAAATTATTATTTTTTAGTTTCAAGCTTTATCTTGCACATGGCAGGGTAGGCAGAGGGAACTGCAGGAATCATATGAACCTAGTGTTAAACACTCTGTTACTTAGTCCCTGCTTTTTTTTCGCATTTTTCGAGACGTTGCGAGGCTTGAGTGGCGGAACTTAACGCCGCGCTTTGCCTAGTGTCCAGAAGGAAGAAAATAGAAATAGAAAAATTCATCTTCCCCGAGTGGGAAGCGAACCCATCGCGTTTACAGGTAAACCGTCGCGTTTACAGGTAGACAATACGCCTCTACGTCTTCGGTATTTATGATATAAAAAATAAAATAAGTTTTACGCTTTATCCTACATATAGCAGATTACCAAGGAAACCGCAAAAATTGAGTGCCAAAACACTCCTTTCCCCGCGCACTGCCTTTTGTTTCATTATTTAATTCAAATGTGAATCAACAACAAACAAGTGTCGTATCTCCATCGTCACTATATAATAACTTTTCTTAACAGCGCAAGTAGAAACACAAGACAGTCAATTTACGACACATAAAACGAACGCTTAAAAGTATAAAGAAACCTTTCATATAATAAAATATTAACGTTTCCACCTTTTTAAAATCACATAAATCAAATATACGGCCGCAAAAAGTGACTTTATTAAAAATCCGGCCGACGTGCACATGTCATTGACAATTATATTGGCGGGAAGCGCGGCGCGTCCGCCATAACTGTCAAACTCTTTAGTCTATGGTCGAGTCGTAAAAGTAAATTGTCACCGGCTGTTGAAATTGAGCCGAACGAGACGGAACCGAACGGAACGAAACTTAAAATATATATAATCGTTTGCGTGCGACTGATTCATAGTGTTGTGACAACATGAAAGATATGTGGTGTTGGTTTACATTGTGGATGGAATTTTGAATTTTTTTTTTTTGTGTATTTTATCGGTTTTAATTATGTTTATTATTTTTTTGGTAAGGAATAATAATGGTGTTTGCTATGATAAAATATTTACGTAGCGTGCTATAGTAAATTTTCTCCTAATTTGTGGCTACTTTTAGAATGTGTTTCTAGAATTTGTTTAACCTTAATACGTTATGTTTATCCAAATAATTAAATATTTTTTAAATTCAAAACTATATTTTGCCATAATTGTGGTGAAATATAAAATACGAAATGATATATTATGGTAGATATAATATATATAAATTATGTAATAATTCATGTAATCACAAAGGCAACTTATTAACTTTAAAATTTATGTAAACGTTGAAGTAATAGATCATTTTTTTCTGATTTTAACAAAATATTCTTAAAAAGTATAAAATAAGTATTACGTTATATTAAGTATATATAAAAGTAAAAACAAATCTTACCAATCATCAGGATCGCAATCTCTGAAGCCCTTTGCGAACGGATTGCTCGCTATTTTTAACTGTGTTATCTGTAAATATTAACAAAGTTCAAACATTGAATCTATAATTATTATGCGTTACTTATTTTGATGCATATAATTCTTTTCCTCACGACATTTCTCCTGTCACTTCTTCGTATAAAAATTTAAACAAAGCGAAAAAATGTATGGCTAGCATAAGCTACTGGTTAAAATACCTGGAGTATTGGGTTCATTCGACGCAAGTTATACATCAAGTTGAAAGCTAATTTACATTTTACCCAAAACATATAATATAATATTAAATTTTATAAAGTTAATTATTCTTTTCAATACTTATAAATTTATACATATATCAAAGCATTTTAATCAAACGCGTTTATCTCCATAACTAACAGTTCATAATAAGCAACAATCCAACTAAGAAAGATCTAGGGGTTTTTTATTTGAAATATAATTAAAACTTTGATTCGTAACCTATTATGTGGAGTGGCGGCACTCTACGCTACGCCTAGGTCCAGAGCGAAGAAAATAAAATTGGTAAAATCCAACTACACAAGCCGTCACGTTTACAGGCAAACGCTGCGTCACTGTCGTTCTTGTACATAGATAATATATAGAATTAATATTAATCATAATAAACTCTTAACTTATATTTACATTTTTAGTTATGTTAATTGTTACTTAGGAAGTGTACCTAAAACTTACTAAGGTTACATATTTGAGTAGTAATAGGATTAATTATAAATTTCATCAAATTGACACAAAATCTATACACGTGACTACATCAAAGCAACTTATATATAATACTTAGGGCCAATTTCAACGGTTACGGGTAAAGTTTTAGATAGCTGATACTTAATGCTTACCAAATAAAAGCTGATAGTTTATACAGGTTTTTATCTAGCGTTTCTGCCAGACAAGGCACATATTTCCCATCTGGGACATTATCAGCAAATGGTGAAATCGGCCTTTAGTCTACTTACACGTCTAGGGGTGATATTTAACAAGGCTACATCAAAACAACTTACTCTATGGTTCTGGTATGCTGTGACAGCGGTGAAGCCGGTCTCGGGGAATATAAAGGTGCGGTAGGGCACGGTGCCGGGCGCCGCGCTCTGCCCCTCCCCCGGCAGGTACACCACGTGCAGGCGCGGCTGGTAGCGGTGCATCGAGTTCAGTATTATCTAGTGATGGGAACTTGTTAGTGATTTGTTTTATTTTTTATTTCTTAAAGACAGATGAGTGTTCATATGTTGTTTTTTCGTTATTGTTACCAGAATGGTGTTAAATTTGATGTTGAGGCTTAGGTTACGTCTATCTACACTACTAAGTGTTGGGTATACCGTGAAGATATTTTAGTATTCGTTATTTTTTTTATAATATGCTTAAAGTATTATAACCAAAAACTATTACTATTATAACTATTATTTTTTTAACTTATTATAACTATTATTTTTAAATATCTAGCAAACAAAGACTTATCTAAAGTAGATAACAGTAACTACCATCTTACTGTCTGAAACTTTCTCAGTAACCAGTGATAATGAATTAAAAAAACATACATTACAGATTAGTGACGTAACGAATGTCATTTTGAACATGTGCTATCGACATCTGTAAATGCGAATATTTAGTAATTCTTTTAAATTTAGCCCCAACTATATACAAGATAGCACTTTGGACGTCCATTCCATCGTTACTTTTTATTCTTAAGAAAACTTTCTATAGTTATTAATAGTTTCTTGTAAGAGAATAGTGTATTTGTTTTTATTCAAGTAGATGATTAAATAACATTAAAAACCTAAGAAAAAACTAATAAAAATTTTAGAGATAAAGAGAATTTGCTTTTGTTTATTTGGATTGCATTAAAAAAATTGTTTTATGATTTGATTACGAGGTTAAGTTACTATTTTTTATAATAAAAACACAAAAAATATACTGATATCGATTTTAATAACGTACTTTAGTTGACAAATGAGAATACGAATGTGTAAAATGCGAATATTCGTGAATTCGTATACTCGTTACATCACTATTACAGACTATCTTTATTTAAATTCCTTACAAAAACTTAAACCTAGCCGCTGTATCTTTTGCTATATTACTCATATTATACCTCTAAAAAACTAACATCATCATAACTACGAACTATCTAAGACAATATAACTAAGTTGAATAAAATGAGTAACAAGTGCGAACTCACGTGTCCGTTGTCGTCGAGCTGGTTGTTGGTCAGCTTGAGCTTGTCGAAGGAGACGAGCTGTCGCGTCCAGTGCGCGCCCGCCGCCGGCGAGTCGGGGTGCACGTGGATGCGCGGCGGCGACACCGGGTCCGCCTTGCCCGCCACCACCCAGCTCGAACTGGCGTTTAGGTGTTTTAATTATATTAAAAACGCTAAATATTTTACTATTTAAAAAGATTGATATGCAATGTTTTCTAAATAATAAAGAAAAACAAAAGATTCGGCTGCGTTACTATATAGCTTCACGCTTTATCCCGCACATGGCAGGGTAGGCGGGGGAACTGCAGGAACCATAGGAACCTAGTGTTAAGACACTCTGTTGCTTAGTCCCTGCTTTCGCCGTCGCCGCTTTCCGCCTTTTTCGAGGTATTGCTTGTTGAGTGGCAGAACTCAACGCCGCATTAGCCTAGTTCCCAGAGCGAAGAAAATGGAAATATCTATCTTCCTCGAGTGGGAATCCAACCTACAAACCATCTCATTTACAGATAGATTCTACGCCTCTGCGCCACGACGGTCCTTACTACTACTTACTATTTGAAAAGATATAATCTGAAATGTCTTCTAAGTAGTAATAAAAAACACAAAAGCATAACAATCGCATTATATTACAATTTAGAAAGATAAAAATATTCAATGGCTTTAGAATGTTGATGAAGTTAAACAATTACATATTTTAATAGTTAAAATAGCGGGGACGGAGAAAGCAGGGACTAAAGCAACGGAGTGTCTTAACACTAGGTTCGTATGGTCCCTGCAGTTCCCTCTGCCTACCCTGCCATGTCCCGCACATGAATAAAGCGTGAAGCTAAAAAAATACTTAAAATAGTTTTGTGATCTACTTTTTTCTGGATAAGAGGAAGAATGGTGATCTTTTTTTATGTATTTTAAAAAAGTTACGGACCCAATGACATGCAATCAATTCTTGGTCATATAAGTTTAATTTTGATTTTGTATATAATACCTATATACATTTTATACCTTAATTTGAAATTGTTTATGATTTTTATTTTGAAGTTATTAGAGACACTGCCTGTTGCCAGAACTGCAAAACTATTATGTATTACATAAGGAAGAAATTAATATTTGTATTAAAAAAGTTAGGATATTTTTTTTTCATTTTTTTTTATTTATTTATTTAATATGGAACTCCAACAGAGATATATATGTAATGCAAAAAATACAAGTTGAGACAATAAAATACCAAAATGTACCCCCAATTACAGGAGTACACAACATGAGCTAATAAAGTTTTGTTTAGTAAAGTAGACAAAGGCGATATTTCGTTTTCTAACAGTTTTATACTGGATGCTGCTTTACAGATGGAGAAAAATGTTTTTTTTATATAAAAATAAAACTGAGCTGGGTTCAAATTATTAATATATATAAAAGAGTGAATCCCATACAGGTACTCAGTGTCCAAGATCTCAACTTGAGAATATACCACGTTTCAGACCATGACCTTTATCAAAAACAACTTATCAAAAATCATATATAACCCTTTCAATAACACTACTATAAAAAAGAAAAAAAAAACAAAAAAAACACAAAACACATTTCAGAAAAAAAAAAAGATACCAAACCACTCACCTATGAAATGCATAACGATATCTCTTATCATCCAAAGGCACGAAATCGACTAGCAACAAGTAATCGGCGTTAGGCAGTAGGCCGGAGAGCCTCGCCTGCAGCGCCGGGAACATGCGTCTGCCGGCCTTGGTCACTATCATCTCGGTGCCGAGCTCGTGGAAACTGCGCCACAGGGCTGCTAACTCCAACGTGGCGCTACACCGAGCCACCGCCGGATGTAGTGTCACGTTTTGACTTGGAACCTAGTGTTTAATTTAATATAGTTTCTTGAGTAACTTAGCGCGTGAATTTTGTAATTTAATGTAATTATAATGTGCTAGAGTTTTTGTTTTTTTTTTTCAATAAACTAAGTAAGTTATATTTTTCTATAAAACTACGAGTATTGTCAGTGGCTCTATAGAAATAACAACTTCAGGCAGAACTATTATACTGTTACAATACTCCCTTCTCCGCTTATTCGATTTCAAGCCATTGGTTGCCAGAGCAGAGATATTTAAACGATTTTTCCACCCTAATACCTATAACACTAAAATTTTAATTTAAAAAAATCTTTAATCTTCTTCTTCTCTAATGTAACAATCTTCTTTTTCAAACTCAAATCTTCTTCTCTTCAAACATTAGAGAAGAAGATTTCTATGTATAATAGCTTTATATTGACAAAAACTAAATGAAATATTAGTATTTACCTGCATCCGAGGCGGCGGCGGCTGCGGCGCCGGGGCGGAGTTCGCGCCGTGATCCCTACAAGTGCTCTCGCTGAGAGCTTGTAGGGGAGAGTACGTGCTACGCGAACATACGGCATTCTAATGCAAAATCATAAAATATATCTATATAGACTAGCCTTATATCTTAATTTAGTAGAGCTGTTGGAGGAAACTAAGTTCCAAAAATATGAATAAATTGAATATAAATGAATAAAAAAATTTAAACATTATATTTATTTGTGTCAATATTAATATCACATAGGCAGGTTGTTTTGCTTATCCTAAGCGTTGAAGTCAGAGAGACCAGAGCGCCAAACGCTGCATATCTCTTCCGCATCGTTCACTGTCATTAACCTCTTCACACATACTCTCCAAGGAGTGCTCTCATGCTTTTTACGTGACCTTTCACCAGTATCATCTAGACACTGTGTTTTATAAAGTCAATCGAAGTCTCCCCTTACCTCTCTTACAACTCAATTTTGCTTCGTATATATTTTTTGTCTTTCTTTCATCACTCATTCTGTCAACGTACACAAATCACCTGAGCCTGTTCATCTTTACTCCCACTGTGACATCCTCACTGGTACCTACCATCCTGTGTATCTCTTCGTTGTGGATTTGGTCAGCATCAGGTCAAGCTAACTGCGCATATCCTTTGAAGTGATCGCATCTCTATAGCATTCATCTTTCTTTCATTCTTCTTCTGTAATTAATACTCACGCAAAAATATTAATATTATGTCGTAATATTAGACATTAACTTACATCTCGCATTTCATTGTGCAACGGCGGCAGTACTGGAAGTAGAGACTGATCCCGACTCACGCGCTCAGCTAATGAATGCAAATGGAAACCACCTCGAGGGAACTGACTCGACACTACACCTATAACAAAGTTTCAATATATCATAAAATGTTTTATTTATTTTTAACCGATTTCAAAAATAAGAAGTTACCTATTAAAATATAATAATTTTAGAATATGATTATTCATTTACGCTTCATATCTACTAAGTATATTTATATTTGTGTATTTGTCAACAAATTCCTTGGAACTGAAATTTGTATTGAGAGAATCTTTCTTTATTTAAGTCAAGTATTTATATATTAAGAGCAAACTAACATTTGAAGATATTAAAATTTTTTTTAATTAAGTTGCATATGGACCAATTCCAAAATAATCTGTTTTTCACTATCCGCTTACTAAGGATATTATAAACGCTGCTTAATAAAATTATCGTCAATAAATCTAACGTATTATTAAAATAATTATTAGATTCTTATAAGTCTTTATAGCAATTAAATGGGTAAATCATAGGTATATAAAAGACTTTTATCTTTTAAAAAAAGGAAGATCTTTGAAGACTATACATTTTTTAATCATATAATGTTTATTAATTTCATACAAATGTTTTCACGATTGAAACCCTCAACATTAAAATTTCAGATAAAATATTGAATTTGCCTATTTTTATGACTGAAAATAAGATGAAGAACCCAGCGACGTGCCATTAGACTCTTTCTGTCCATTCTAGAAAATTCGAATGATACGTGAAGATATAATTAAAAAATAAGTACATTAACTTTAAGTGTTCAAGCAAATTGTATTTTAATATAAATTTGGAATGCTTATAAATTGCAACGTATGACTAAAAGATTGAATAATTTGACAACTAAACGTTAACCTTACTTCACTTAACTGTGCACTGTTTACACAAAATATAGGCCACCACTTGTTATTTATAAAAAAAATGTCCCATAAAAACGTAAAGCGTCCACCTAACAGCGGACATCTCACTCAACTAATTGGTGTAATGGCGGGAAACTCAAAACGCGTCCAAAATGGCGGCTATAATTTCATCGACACGTCAACTAAGGATTATAAATAAGGCAGGTGATGAAAAGTATACTTACTAAGAAACGACAATGATCTTAGTTTTATTTTGGACACAATAATCTATTTTATTTTACGGTGAAACTGATGCCACGTCAAAAATATATGTTATGTTTGTGATGCTTAAACTATTTTTAGATTTTTTATATTCAAAAATTCATGAGTACAAGTGTGACTCAATTTGAAATATAAGCAATACCATCCTATAAACTGTTGATAGTATAAGCAACAAAACAAAAAATGCTGTTGAAACTCCAAAAATATTCAATTTGTATCTGTGTTAGTCTGTGGTCCACAACATAGCTATTTTATTACCTAACTTACTATTACGAAAAAAAATTAATATCTTTTCGCACGTTACACTGAAACTACTTTATAGGTACAATTAGCAAATCACATATTACTTATATATATATATATATATATATATATATATATATATATATATATATATATATATATATATATATATATATATATATATATATATATATATATATATATATATATATATATATATATATATATATATATATATATATATATATATATATATATATATATATATATATATATATATATATATATATATATATATATATATATATATATATATATATATATATATATATATATATATATATATATATATATATATATATATATATATATATATATATATATATATATATATATATATATATATATATATATATATATATATATATATATATATATATATATATATATATATATATATATATATATATATATATATATATATAGATATATATATATATATATATATATATATATATATATATATATATTTTTTTAAGTTAACGTTTTTACCACGTTTTACGTTGTGTATTTCACATAGGTACCTTTACAGAAACGTATGGCGGTATTAAGCTTATCAGAAAATTATACGCGCATGAGACATAATTAAAAAAAAATTAACGTTCCTACAATGTACCGTGCCGTAAGATTTCCCCAATACAGCCTCTCTTTGTTCTGTACTGCTCTCATTATTATGGCGATAGAAGTTCCACCTACCTCTCTCTAAACTTTACGTAACTTCCAACTTCAGATTTATTAAGTCACTTTAATTATGTCTACCTATGCCTAACTTACTAGTATTTTTATCTTATTTGGATTAAAAAAATGTAGAAGTACAATCGCGAAATTCTCTTTATCGTATAACAGAGAAGGTTTAGTAATTTCGGTTAAAATATCAAAAGTATGTACGCAATGTCTAATATTAACGTTCCTTTAACGTTTAAACGTGCCCATATCCACACAAATTATCTACATTATTAAAATATTTTGAAATATATAAATTATATAATTGATATTATTAATAATTAGTATATATTAAATTAAATAATCAAAATCGAAGATATCCTCTTAAAGAGTCATTAGAGTAAGAGTGGCGGTTGATAAATATCTGACTGTAAATGTCAGCTCCCTCCTACCTCAATATAAAGTTTTTTTTAGCTTCAGGCTTTATCCCACTCATACCAGGGTAGGAAGAGGGTAATGCAGGAACCGTGTGAATCTAGTGTTAAGACACTCCATTTCCGGAGAGCGAGAGTGACGTGAGAATTCTCACATTTAAATCCTTTATTCATTTATTATCTGTATATATTGCAGATATCTGTGATTTTGTTATAGGTGAAGGATTTAAACTGGATCTCTTTTAAACATGCATACTCCAACTGTGTAATGATATCTCTCTTTTTACCGTACATTCTCCTTTGTGTGTTCTCCATTCAACGTGACATTGGCGAAGTGAATTGTGCTCAACTGGCACGCTCGAAACGCCATTAGTAAAGAGAAGAAGAAGAAGAAGAAATCCCTTATTCATAGTGTATACATAATAAATAAATATAACTATGACGACGAAAATGTAACTTACTCGTAAAATTCCGCACTCGACATTCGGAAACAATAAATTTATGCGTATATATAGCGTGAGTATAATTGATACTTTCCTTGTTGTTTACTTGTTTTAAGGACGAGTGATTTGTCAAGTTTTAATAAAAACACAATTCATACTTAAAATATTCCTTACAGAGTTTTTTTTCTTTTACCTTACGCTGTAACCATAGCAGAGCAAAGGGAAATGTAGATAGAAGGAACCTAGTGTTAAAACACTCCGTTCACCATTTTCCACCTAACGAGGCATTACGGATCAAGTGGTGGAACTGAACGTCGCAATTTGCATTATTACCAAAATAAAGGAAATTATAATAGTTAATTCTCCCCAAAAAAAGAATCGAACCCACATGCGTCGTTTGTATAGGCAAACGCTGTTTGACAAAATATTTTTGTTTCCCCATGCGTTTTCACTACTCTAAATTATTAAACTTAAAATTAAACTACCATCAAACTTATATGAAATAATCAAAATTAATTGTAATTTTCTTCTAAAAATAAGTAAATTTATAACTAATGTATACAATGAATAATGGTAACTACAAGATAAATTAAAATAGAAAATTAATTACACTATAAAGATACAAATATATAGCGTATAAATTTAACATCCATTCAGTACTAATCATTCTATTAATTGTCTGGTTAATGTCGGGAATAATAGATATCCGTATGTTCCATATTAATTAGATTAAATTTTAGATATTCTCTCTATGATAAAATTATAATCTTTTTTATAATGTTTTAACTGGCAATCCACATTAAACCTTAAAAAAATACTTAAAGAAAACGTTTAAAAATTTGAATCGCGCCTTATTGAAACCATCTAAACGCTTTGACCACTAAGCCGTGTGTTCTTTGACACGCTGTGTTAATGATTAATATGTTTTATGCAACATATAGCGTTGTTACTGTTAGCATCTCTATAGTGAGATTTTTATAAGTATCCGCTTTATGATGCTACATCGAATTTCTTACATGTTTCTAACAACTTAATACTTTGTTAGCATTTCTATAGAACCAACTTACTCAAGCCTCGAAACTTTAGTCATATCACGAGCTGTAGCTAAGTACTGATAATATAGTTTCGCAAATACAAGTGGCAAGTCATCACAAACATAAATCACAATAATGTTCCAGTAAGTACAAAACGAGTCGTTTAATAAGCGTATGAAGACACTTATGTCTCTAATAACGATGTAACCGCTCAGGTGGTTACCAATTATAAGGATTCTATTATTATCTGTGAAACAAAAGGGAACGCTTCCTTAACAATAAATCCACATTGATTGACCGCAATAAATCTAGTTGCGCGGGCGCATCTCTGGTTGCACGCTAGGGGTGCCAAAGATGATTATGGTACGTATGAAATTTTTTTAAGAAGATTTAAGTGAAATCAAGAATTACATATATAGATTAAACATTTTAATTTACCTTTTTTATTATTGTATTGCAGTATGTCAACAAACCACTAAAAAATGTTAATATTTAAACAAAATAAATATATTTATATACTAATATATAAATATACCTAATTCATATTTTTTTCCAATATACATAAAATTTAAAATAAATACAATTTTTTAGGAATATGGAAAATATCATTAATTATTATAAAATAAGTAATTTAAAATATATTTTTATTAACTTACTAAGTAAAGGCTGTGTGAATACCCTGTTCTGAAACAACACGTGTAGTGCAAGTGAGCTTCCCGTTTGATTTACGCGCCCTCATACGATACATATTACCCGAACTAATATAAACAAATTCCTTATTAAAATGCTATGTCCAAACAAACTGTCAATTTATACTTAGTTATGAAATATTGTGTATTTCAAAGTGCTTAAAGTTTTTTTAATATTTATTAAAGGTCTGTATAATTATTTTATATACTTTCGATCTGTAGGCTAAATTTTACATTGACTATAATAATTCTACTGCTGTCCATAACTAAAAAATTGTCAAAGTGACATTTTAGAACCTGGCGCGAAACGTTAATATACTTTTTTTACAATAAAGAACGGGTTTTAAGCCCAAAATGTACGGCATAAACAGCCCCAGTCTATTGCGGTCTCAACCGATTGGTAGTTGATAATAAAAAAAAGTACCAGTATCCACTGAATTGGTTTATATAAGCTATAAACTACCTGCAAATATAACGAGTCGCTGAAATATACTGTTGTCAAAGAAACGAAGTTAGAAATTATTTGTGACACAATTGACGACGGGTCAAACTGTCAACAGCCTGTATTAAAGCAAATATGACATTATAATAATAAATTTTTATTATTAATTAATATGTCAACGATATATATACATTTTTAATATAAAATGTAAAATAGGTATTATAAAAAGTATAGCTTACACTACAACAATATAGCAGGTAGATAGAAGTAACCTGTTAATATATGAATTTATGTTGCGTTAAAACAAGTTTCTTCAATTTGTTTTGTCGAATGGAGAAACATTTTATTTTCCAGTAGATAACGTCAATGCCGCGCTCATGTCTTCTTACCAGATCGACGAAATACATTAATTCATGCGTTAAACTCAGTAAGAATCGATCCCACACGTTGCGTCTACTGACTGACGAACTGACTGAACTGACGAAGATTTTTGGAAATTTGGTTGAAATGTGTGATAAAAAGTAGCTAAAAAAACCACAAACACTACTTAAACAATGAAAGAATACGCTGTTCCTGATATCTATCCACTTAAAACGTTTACAAATAGAACGAAGTTAGGCCTAACAAATTAACACACAGTGTTCCACTTTGATCACGGCGTGTCAGGATAGTCAGCATTGCTCATTAACAATCCGATCGACACGTCACAAAGGATGCCAGTGAATAAGAGGCTATTTATAAATTTGCTAATGTATAAATTTCGCTTACTATTTTAAAAAAATATTAAAGTCTTAATGACATAGATATTAAGAAAAGATTAAAGTAAAGTATTGTAAAATCCTCCTACAATACATACTAGTCAGTAACTATCAACGTACCGATAGCTTCTTTTTGCTATATATCTTGACCGTGTTTTCGAAACGTCAGTGCGAGTGCCGCTACTTAAAAGTTATACTTATACGATACAAGAAAAAAGTTATGATGAAATAAATTCCTTTGCTTACTCCTGCATTTAATATATAGTATGCATGTTTAATATGTAGAGGTAATATAGAAAAAAAGAATTTTAGATTTTCAATTGTTTCCATGACAGCTACTATAATTACGACATCTGAAAAACTTTTTTTTAGCTTCACGCTTTCAGCATAGCAGGGTAGGCAG
The DNA here is from genome assembly GCA_037178615.1 of Dione vanillae. Classification (NCBI taxonomy): domain Eukaryota; kingdom Metazoa; phylum Arthropoda; class Insecta; order Lepidoptera; family Nymphalidae; genus Dione; species Dione vanillae. The sequence goes on along the minus strand of JAZFAU010000234.1, from coordinate 21,591 downwards.
AGGGAACTGCGGGAACTATAGGAACCTTGTGTTAAGACACTCCGGTGCTTAGTAGCTGCTTTCTCCGTCCCCACTTTCCGCCTTTTTCGGGGCATTGCGTGTTGGCGGAACTCAACGCTGCGCTTTGCCTAGTTTCCACAGAAAATGGAAATAGAAAAATCCATCTTTCCCGACTGGAGATCGAACCCAGAAACCGTCACGTTACAGGTAGACCTTGCATCTCTTCGCCACGACGGTCCTCAGTGGTAGTTTAAAATTGCAATACTTTAATTTACTTTTTAAAAACACTAATAGCTATTTTTCAATACCACAGATAAAAATACAAAGCTGAATCAAAAATATTCTTTAAAAGTAACAAACGTAATACGTTTCAACAAATCACATCATAACTGCTAAGTTTATGTTTATCTATCAATAGGAGCCTCAAAATTAGCATTACAGTTCACCCTTCAAACCAATTCAAGGAATCCAGATGCATATAGTCGTTATCAAGAAAACAATGGCTAATGTAGCTAAGATCGTAAATTTCCGCTTACTTTATCGCTAGTGTCGTTCTGGGAACGCTGGACGTGGATGTCTATGTCACTTCCATACAATGTTTTGACTGCTGATTGACTGATCATGCCAACTTGGTGCTATTTTCAACGACATTCACTATTTGTTGCTAGGTTACGATTGTAGCGTAACAATGGTTACAGAATCACATGTGAGGGTTACACAAAGAAGTTAAATAATACTAAGTTATATAATAATTAATAAGTTAAATAAATATTTATTTAATAAGTAAATGTAAAAATGATTGGGATTTAAATTAATTTGATTTGAATGTATTACTTATTTTAGTATAGAACATTGTATTCAACTCTCAGATTAAAAAATAATTTCTTCTTTTACCTAAGATTTTACTGTTTATTATAAATATCTTTAAAGAACTATAAACCTATTGATTGTAAAATAAAACAAATAGATATAGTGTATAAAATATTAGATTGTGTTTAAACCACATTATAACACATTCAGGTCCCTATATGTGAAATAGGTAATGATAAAATAAAAATAAAAAAAAAAAATTGTAAACAGGTCACACTTATACTTATACAGGTGATACATACTCTCTAATTAACTTCTCTAGTTTTAATTTTATTTCGACATCGATGGTCGAAAATGTCCCACTATTTTACGAAGTAATAACAGTTAATTCAAGAAATTAGTAGTTCCTGAACACTTTTTGAAACGACAAGTTATTAAAATAAATGTTACCACACTGTACAAGCTAGCAAGCAAGCAAGCTGTAACAAGAAAGACAAAGAGTTTAATATTAAATAAGAATTTTGTCATATATATTTGAATTATTATATTATCTTAAGTTATTTATTCCAGGGAATTAATTACGTCAAATTTAAATTCAACGACTGACGACAATATATGTATAAGAAATTAAATAATTTGTCTTTAAACATTCTAATAGATTCGATTTGTCTTTAAATATTCTAAAAGATCGAAATACTTGTAGGTATTGTTGTTTAAGCAAAATTGTCTCCCAAGATACCGCTCACGGTCCGTCGCTAACGCTAATGGTGATTTGTGTGGCGAGCCTCGTTAGCTGCAACCGATCCTTTACCCACGTGATATTTTGAGAATTACCTACTGTTTATTTTAGAAAAATTTTTGCATATTATAAAGTGATTACGTAATTTAAGAACTTTCGTGGAAACAATTAGTTTAAAAGCTATTATTAATTTTTTAAATATATCTCATATATTCTAGTAGACGAAGTGCGGCGTTAAATTCTACTACTAAATCCAGCGCAATAGTTGAACGGGAAGGCAGGAAAACCGAAAAATCTGCTTATTTTTCACTTTTTGTTAAAGTCATAGAAAGCTGAAAATTTTAATAGTATGGAATGCCGATGACTAATATTTGCCATACGGTATACACACATTACCTTACAATGTATGTATAAGTATGTAAATACATACTTACACCTCAAAACGTATATACGGAGCCCTTATAGGATTACTTTACAGTCCGTATAGTCCATTGAAATGTTACATTTGCTTTGCATTTATTAGAGGACGCAATTTTATTTTTGGGACATGTGGGGGGTCAATAGAAGCTTAACCTCAAGTTTATGGGGTCGCCACCCTTGTCCCTGGCCGCCGTCTAGGAAAAAGGGGAGGAAACACTTTTTTCGCGGTATCTCGAAAACTATGCGTCGTACAATAAATTTGTAACATCATAATTTGTAGCAATTTCATTTATTTCATTTTTTATACATTTTACAAAAAAATACCTCAGACTAATCTTGTAGACAATCTTTTGAAGAAAACTTTTGTCCATAATTTTTTTTATTTCATTCATCTTAACGCTGTTACAGTGCTCCAAAGTTGACCGGGTTCAATAAGAATTCAATTAGAATCCAGTAAATATAGTAACACATTTTTTTAAAAAACTACTTATTTATTTTTTCCAATTTTTTTTTGCCGCCACATTGAGGCAGGCTTATTGAACTCAGTAGACTTTGGAGCGCCGTAACAGCGTTTAAGTTAAATGAAATAAATAAAATTATAGACAAAAATATTTATATTTTAATTTTAATTTGATTGTAATTTTACATTATATACAATGCTGGGTAGGTCTTTTACCTTCACTATCTCTTCATAGCGTATTCTGTCATTTAAACCGACTACATATTCTCCCAAGAGATCCTAGGTAGATACCTAGATAAATAGATAAATTGATAAATACTTCATTGCATTCATAAGATAAATAATTTACAAAGAGGAGAAAAAGAGAACTTGGTTACGGAAAAATAGTATGCAATATCACTTACAGTTAAAGTCAAATACAATAAACACAAAAGCATGAATATTCGTGGTGTATAACAAATGATATCTCTACAATGTTCAACTTTCTACCATTCTTCTTCTGCAATACCCGCGTTTTACTTTCATATAACAGCATCGGCACCATAACTGCATTATGTGAGGTTACATTGACGTTTCGTTATCTCCACAATGCATCTAAGGCACGGTTGCTTCCACTACACCTTTCCAAATGTATTTCTTATCTTCCACGTCTACTTAATATGCTTCCCAGGTATAATACTTCAATCATTTAAAAAAGCATACCCAGGTATGCTTTTTATATAATTTCTCAAGTATAACTTTATATACTTTCCAAATGTATAAAGGTTAATATTTTTGCATCAAGAGTTCCGTGCTAGTTCCAAGATTATAGATCTACAATAACATATAAAAGCTAATAAAATTTTGTTTGTGAGCTTATCACTCACTTGTTAGCAATGAATACATTCAATAAGAATTCAATTAGAATCCAGTAAATATAGTAACACATTTTTAATTTAAATGAAATAAATATAATTATAGACAAAAATTTTCCTAAAAAATGTTATAGAACGAAAAAGAAAATTAATATAAAACATTTTTCACTTTTTTGTTTATAACTTCTTTAATTTTAAATTAAGGGCCAAAAATTATATAAACATATTTGTAGGCAAAACAATTTGCTACTAATTATGATCTTACAATTTTTTTGTACGACGCATGGATTCCGAGATATCGCGAAAAAAGTGTTTCCCCCCCTTTTTCAAGATGGCAGCCGACAAGGTTGGCGATACCATAAACTTGAGGTTAAGCTTCTATTGACTCCCCTCTACATATCCCAAAAATAAAATTGGGTCCTCTAATAAATGCAATACTCGGCCCTTAAAATGTAACATTTCAATGGACTAATATATCTATTTGTTTATCCCAAAGTCCGTCTGTCTATAATTTGAATACCAAATATCAAACTTAAACATCAACGAAATGAAAAGATACAAGACATTTTATGCTTCATTTTGTATAAAATTCGCCTCATCGTCAATATTATTGTATTTTCTCTTTACCAAAAATTATGTAATTTAGCAAAAAATGAAACCTTACAGTACAGACTGCAAAGGAAACATCTTAACATTTGAATGTTATCTAAAAGATTTTTAATGTACTACTTATCACAGAAAAAAAATCTTATATTGAACTAAAATCTTATTTTGAATGTATTCATTGCTAACAAGTGAGTGATAAGCTCACAAACAAAATTTTATTAGCTTATAGGTATATGTTATTGTAGATCTATAATCTTGGAACTAGCACGGAACTCTTGATGCAAAAATATTAACCTTTATACATTTGGAAAGTATATAAAGTTATACTTGAGAAATTATATAAAAAGCATACCTGGGTATGCTTTTTTAAATGATTGAAGTATTATACCTGGGAAGCATATTAAGTAGACGTGGAAGATAAGAAATACATTTGGAAAGATGTAGTGGAAGCAACCGTGCCTTAGATGCATTGTGGAGATAACGAAACGTCAATGTAACCTCACATAATGCAGTTATGATGCCGATGCTGTTATATGAAAGTAAAACGCGGGTATTGCAGAAGAAGAATGGTAGAAAGTTGAACATTGTAAAGATATCATTTGTTATACACCACGAATATTCATGCTTTTGTGTTTTTTGTATTTGACTTCAACTGTAAGTGATAAGGTCGTTATTGCATACTATTTTTCCGTAACCAAGTTCTCTTTTTCTCCTCTTTGTAAATGATTTATCTTATGAATGCAATGAAGTATTTATCAATTTATTGATTTATCTACCTATCTAGGATCTCTTGGGAAAATATGTAGTCGGTTTAAATGACAGAATACGCTATGAAGAGATAGTGGAAGTAAAAGACCTACCCAGCATTGTATATAATGTTGATTATATCAAATTAAAATATAACATTTTATCTAAAGGATATTTTATATATATTTTAATAATACTATGTAGTAGGAAGATATCCTGTAAATAAAGTAGAGTTTATTTTTTGAATAATAGATGAGAACAACATGCGTAATTTGTAAAACTGAAACAAGATTGTATTTCGAACATATGACAATTAATTTTTATATTTTTATTATTTGGTAGAAATTCCTGTAAGTGTCAAACAAGTAAATCGTCCCAGTGGAAATATTTCTTTGGGAACACTTAATTAAGATGATCGGTTAGTATGGAAATGGCTTAAAAAATTGATTTGTACACTACATAGTGTGTCATTTATTTTCATTAATTAGTATACTTTAAAATGTATATGTTCCAGAAACAACTTATAACATTAATTTTTTGTTATTTATTTTTTTTAATATTTTTTAAATATATTAAATATAATCTATCATATTAGTACTGAATTTCACTCAAAACTCTCTATCCTAATCATAATTATAAAAAATAATCTAATGCTACCAAAAATAAAAAACCATTTTCAATAACAGGAAAAAGAAAACGCTTTGTATTATAAAATTAGTAAAGTGTACATAAAGTAGGTATAACTTAATTTTCATACGAATATAATAAGTAAAGTTCTCTATGGTAAGCAAAGAGAGTACCAACTGTTAAGTTATGACGCGGGGCGGGAAGTGTCGACCCGCGTTGGGCGTAAATCAAACCGACGGACGTTTTACAAATTGCTGCTTCCATTCTTTGAATGCAGTGCCACTAGCTTGGATTGTTGATTACTCTAATTAGTACCTACATAATTTCAATGTCTTAAATGTACTAAATATTTCTTTAAGATATAACTATAGTATTGGGATATATTCACTATGATATTGAGGACCGTCGTGGCGCAGAGGCGCAACGTGAGCCTAACGCTACGGTTTCTGGGTTCGATCCCCAGTCGGAGAAGATGGATTTTTCTATTTCCATTTTCTTCGCTCTGGCAACTAGGCAAAGCGCGGCGTTGAGTTCCACCACTCAACACGCAATGCCTCGAAAAGACGGAAAGCGGGGAGCTGCAGTTTCCTCTACCTACCCTGCCATGTGCGGGATAAAGCGTGAAGCTACAAAAAAAAAGAATTTGGTACGGCGCCTCAAGAAAACCGTCGAAGACTTTATTTATATCACAATACATATTACAATTTTAATATGCTTCCGTCAAGTATTTTTCGTATACTCAGTGTAGACTGACACATAAAAAACATTACCTTCATATAGCTTAATATGTCTGAATAGTTACATTACAGAATTACAAAGCAACTAAATATTTAACTCCCGTGTAAATGCGCTGTAAATAAATTTAAATTATAATGTATATGTATTTATTGTTTTTAGGGTTCCGTACAAAAATAAAAAAACGGAACCCTTATAGAATCACTCGTGTTCCTGTCCGTCCGTCTGTCACAGCCAATTTTCTCTGAATCTACTAGACCGAATCAGGTGAAATTTGGCAAGATGGTGTAATGTCCTGACCCAACCACAGATGTGTAACGTAAAAAATATTTTTTTGAAATAAGGGTAATTTTCGGGGGATAAACTAGGTAATTAAAAAAAAAATTGCAAACCTTACTGAGTCATATCTCAAATGAAAGGGCTTGTTATTAGGATCTAGAATATATTTTTTTCAAATATTTAAAATAAATAGTTTCGATGATATTCATGAAAAAAGCCGAAAATTGACCATTCCCCCCCCCTAATCTCCGAAACTACCAGGCTGAAAAATTTGAAAAAAATACTGAATATAGTTTATGACTTGTAGATTACAGTAAAATGACTACTATAAGGATTTCATAAATTGAAAATAAAATGGTAAATATGATAAAAAATGTTTTTAGGAAAAATCGTTTTCAGGGGAAATATTCCATAATATTGTGTACGGAACCCTTTCCACGCGTGTTCAACTAGCACTTGACCGGTTTTTTAAATATATATTTAATAATAATGCAAAAATAATGTAGCTAAGTGTACGGATATGTCAAAATGTAATATTGTACATTTTTATTTACAGTAGAGTTTAAGTAGGTTAAATAAGAAGTTGCGCTTTAACAGTTTGCGCTTCAAAATAATACTAAAGTATAATAATCTTCTTTAATTCCAAAACTTAGTCGCTTCTATTAAACTAAGAACACATTAAATGTCAATTATCTGCTAAATTTGTTCACCCTATGTTTAGAAATCAACATTTGAGATTGTTCATGAGAGCAGTGGACGTTAAAGTCGCTTTTAAATATTTTAACTTATTGCGTAACATATTGTATACTTGATCTCTATATATATGAATATATAAACACAAAGACACGTATACGAGAGATCGGTCAACAAAAGCAAATGCAATCGCCAGCATATATAGTGTTATCATAATATTTAAGACAACGTCACCTTATAGCTTTATCATATATGAATTAAATATACAAATATAGTATTTAAAAATACAATAAAGATATAAATAGTTACAAAAAAAAATATCTTTCAGTCAATCATAAGTAAATAGAAGAAATCCAATTGTTAGCAAACAAGCAACAGATTTTCAGTGTTAAAAAATAAATATTGATTTCCACATAAGGGTATTTCGTAACAAAGTTGAAACACCTTCAAAGATTACAGCCGCCAGCCACTCTGCGGACGTTCAGAATTAAATATTGTAATAATAAACACACGACCGTCTACACGTTTATTTTGTTTAGCGATATCGCTGAGTATCGAAGACGTGTTTTGCTTCATATAGCATCACAGAGTAGGAATGGATCTTATTGATTTTAATATGTTTATAATTTAATTAAAATAGAATCGAAAGAAAATGATATATTTCGTATTGTAAAATACGAATGGAAAATTGCTTTTTTCTAAATTATTTTTTTTAAATAAACGAAAGAGGTATACCTAGTAGAATAATAAACAAAATATGACTGTAAATATGATAATTTTGTTTCCTCAATTTTTGTTTTTACTGATTACCAGTTGTGTGGATGCATTTGCCATTTCCCTACTCGTAGAAAAACTCAATTCAACACACTGTCTCGAATTCCGTCGGAGAGTGTAGGATCCTAATTCCTAAGGATCTCGTCATCTAGACCACCGTTTACCTTTATACTTGAAACCAAAAGTATGTAATACTATGTAAGTATGTTTTGTAAATCTCTAAACATCATTATTTTTAGGTAAACAACCACTTACACCGACTCTACAAAGAATTCATTTTTACAATAGATGTAGAAGTTAGCTAGTAGCAAAAAACAAAAACCAATCAAAATATTTAACCAATGAATACATAAAAACACACATTTGTTTACGATTCATAACATAACGTAATGTAAACAATAATTGATATATTTTATTGAAATGGCTTATGAAAACATCCCACCTCCATTACTATACTAATTCGCGTAATGATTCTTATAAAATGATTTTGTAACAAAAACAAATAGATTATACTTTATGGTGTACACTTGTATTCATTTGGCGCTTTGTAATGGAAGAACAAAGCTGAATAGACGTTCGTATACTCGTACATGTTTTGGTTTGTTTTTAATAAATATTTAAAATAATTTAAAATGTAGATCAATTATTGTTTATTTATTTATTTTGATCTGTGGCAAATTATGATTTTCCTATTTTCATTTCAAAATTAAGATATTAATCAGTTGTTTGTGATATTTCAAAGAAATCAGCGAAAAACATAAAGTATTTATAACAATATAAAACTATTAATACAAATAGACTTATTTATTTATTAAGTAAATTCGAAATATATTTTGTTCTATATATATCTACTTTTTTAAACAGTCATTCGAATGACATTTTTTATGAAATATAACGTAAAAATATACATAGAAATTTAAATCTAGAAATTCTTACTGTTTTCGGTACAAAAGTTTTACTTTTTCTCAATTTAATGAAAGCTATCTAAAGTTTTGCTCAATTCAATGCAAGCTATCTAAATAATCTCGAATACTCTCTAGTATAATATGCTCTTAGTGCCTTTTGAATGACATTTTCATGACATATAATGAAAAATATATGCATTGAAATAAAAAAAAATAATTCATTCTTTCCGGACGGCAGTAAAGTTTTATTTGATAAAATACAAAAAGTAGCATAGCAATACATAACTAAATAAAACAATTTCGTTACTGAGTATAGCACAACCAAAATTACTTGTAAAAGCGTAGGTATAAGAGAACAAAGAGGGGAGTTTCCGAATTTTCAAACAGGAATAACATAATAATTGGAGATACCTATCCGCTACTAGCACACAAATAAAATTGCGTGTTAGTTGTATTTAACTGGAATTCAATTTCGTGTGTGACACTTCAAAGTACAATTATAAAAACGTATACAATATGTCTTGGTCTCAATTTTATAGGTTGTTATTATTCTGACTATCATTCTGGCGCATATACTTAGACGTAGACGTTGAATATTTGAATAATAGATAAAAAAGCGTGAACTAGTTATAAAACATGTGTAAAAATACAGAGTATAAATGTATGTTCGATTATCCGAATATCGTATATTGTCAACAATTAGTCCGATAAATCGAGTTTCTACCATATCCACCTAAAAACCCATATAGATTATATAAAAGCTTTACTTAAACCTTAAAAGAAACTCTTAAACATAAACCAGTAGTAAAAATCGTATAGAAAAATGGTTACACTACACAAATTATAAATTTATGATACCATTGTTTATTTTCATTTCCGAGCGTTTGTAATGCCAGATTTTTTTGTTTCGCCTCAAATAGCTTGTTTAGTAAAGCGTGAGAATATGAAAGGGCGTGTCAACGTTCAGTGCTGATTGAGATGCTGTAGGTGGTCTGTATTAAGTGCCTATAAATAATTACGTAAACTAAAAGAAATGTAACTGGATGAATGAATAAAAGGAATTCCGCTTAGTCACTTGAGTTATATATAATTAATAATTCTGAGGCCAAAATATAATTCTTTTGGCATGCAAAAGTGTCACATAATAATCAACATCCTTAAAAGATCTTAAATGAAGCATAAATATATAAAAAATACTAAATTATTGTACATCAGTGTGGCAGAACTCCAAACTAATGTACAATAATTATTATTTTTCCCCCAAGGAGGTATATATGAAAAATATTATATATACGGTCTTCCTAACCGACTGATCTTATAATTCTGGGTCTCTAATAAGTAAGTATAGGTACCATAATCTACCTTTTGTGTTATCTTATACAAAATAAAAAAAATTGTAAATAATTTTACGGGCACGTCGATTGCTCATAAACCAACTGATAAGTTGATAAGTTAAACGCAAACGTTGAGTGAGTCTGCAACGTGTCATTTTTTTGTATCAGCCTTAACTACAGCTGGTCTAATTTGTCAAAAACAGATTTCGCCACAGATAAATTAAAAAATTATATAGTTTATAATTTATTATAAAACAACAGCATTTTTAACGTCAAAATGTTTTTTTTTATTAAATAACTCCAAAAAAGAATTGCAAACTCTTAATATAATACAGATTGAAAATGTATAAAAACTAAAATCTATACTTCAGGAACTACTAGTTAAAGTGGTAAAGGTGTTGAAATTTCACTTCGAGTGTTACTTCGAGTACATAGATTACCTCATAATTTCTAATTATACCTTTTTGACTTTAAATAAACGCTGGCACACAAAATTTAAATTTAATATAAAGTATTTGTAGCATTTCATAACAGTCAAAGCATAAAAATAGCATTTTACTATCTGTGCACATTTGCGGAGCATTATTAGTTACACGTGTAGACGACGTATGTGAAACAAACCCTTCTAATAGCGCTGCGGTGAGATTTATGGCCACTTATAGCCATGGGACTTGAGTTAGACAAGTTTTAGATAACACGAGATAAAATTCTAAAGTTGGCAAAAATATAACGTAATATTTACATTTTTACTAATTCTATAAAACTTTTGACATCTTAATATTTTTTATAAATTATTTTATATTATACTATGATATTATAAATTATATTATTATGTCGTAGCTGGACCGACGACATACGCAGGGTTGCCGGAACAGGCTGGATGAGGGTTGCGGAGGACCGGGATGTTTAACGCAAACTTGGGGAGGCCTATGTCGAGCAGTGAACTGCGATTGGCTGACGACGACGACGACGACGACGACATTATAAATATTTTCGTGACACATTAGAACATAAAACGAGATGGTTGTGCGTTTGATTCTCTGATTGTGAAAGAAGGAAATGCATAAATATTTATATTAAACAGTTATAGAACTTTGGATTACAAATTTGTTACAGATAAAAAATAATATATTATCAAATACGAAATAAAATTTTCTTAACATATTTTATATATATTTACTTAAAGAAATTGTTATTATTAATTAACTATAAAGAAATTGTTTTGGGTTGAGTGATGTACTCGAAAATCTAAAGGCATTTGTTGAGTTTAAAAATATTAAAAAGTCATTAGTAAATGGATACGTTTCCGTATCCAAGAATTTGCTTAGTCATTGAAGCCGTGGGTGGTTATGTGCTGTATTTCTTTTTCAACTTCCCGCTGCAGGGTGAGCAAAATGAACTCAGTGTTAAGACTCTCCGTTTGTCACTTTTCACCCTAATATTAAACATTTTGTGACGGAGGATTGAACTCCGTCAAATTCAACGTCGCCTCACTTCTATATTATTTATTTTATGAACTGTTAAAACTATAATCATTACTAATAATAATTACCAATACGTATAAATTATTAATTTCCGTCAAAAAGCCGTCTAAATTCAAAACTACCTTGAAAAGCATTGACGAAATCAAAACAAATGTGCACATACACTTTGAAATATATTATTAAATACATAAAGAAGACATACAAAAATTTGAACGCAGCGTGATCTTTTTTTATATTTATAAAAGTTTTAAAAAATTTACATGTTTTCTTTAAATATTTTTTCTTCCCCGTGTGTGGATTAACATTTAAAAAAAATCATAAAATATTTATATTTATTAAAATGTTTCGTTCAAAAATTAGCCGAGTCCCGTCGGACGGCCGCGTCGCCTAATTACCAGAAAAAATGCCGCCCACCCCGCTACCCATTAATCTGCATTGACACGTTATGTATAGCAAGATTTATCGCTCACGAACTGAGGACGGCCGATTTGAGTGACATATTTTGTTTCAATCATTTAATAATGGTATGTCAGCTGTTTAGCCTTTCATTTGTGTGTTTAATTTATCTTATTTAGATCATCGCTTTGTTTTGTTTGACATTATTAATTATTACATAGGTATATCTTATATAAGTACTAATGATGAAACTAGTTTATTAGTTCGAGTCGCGTATGAACATAAGTGTTGACTAAGTAGTTTATGTATCGAAAAAGGCTATAAACTGTACGTAAAAGACGAATTTATGTGAAGGCTATTTTCCAACCGCAAACTTTAGTAGTAGTTGTACGAGATGTGGTTAAATTTTAGCATCCACCAACCAACGTGCTTATTATGGATAAAGCATGGAGCTCGGAAATTTATTTACTACAATGTAGATAACATTGTAGTAAGTCACAGGGGTGCTAGTTAATCTTGAGAGTCCTATACCTAATGGTTAAGAAGTAAAACAGTAGTTTACTTTTGAAGTTTCTCTTTGTACTATGCTTACAGCGTGGTTGGCTGAGAAAACCTAGCAGTACCACCATTTTCATCGTTGAAATTTTACCGGGAAAATGAATATAGTTAATTCTCCTGAGTGGCAATCGAACCCAGAATTGTCACATTTACAACACGCTGTGCTACTGCGCCCCGATGGTCGGACGACAATATAACATATAGAGGTATAGCTAAACTTAATTAAATTTTTATCAAAAAAAAAAAATTTACAACAAGAAAAATTAATTTAAATATAACTAATAATTCAATAGTAAACCAATAATAATCTAATCACAGTAACGAAACCTTGGTAATAATCTATAAAGGAACTTTAAGCTCGAGATTCGCTCAACGCGCGTCAATCGTCGCGCGGTTGCACTCGCGCGCGCCCGTTGATAGATAGATGAATGAACGCGTCTCGCGATCCGTTAAACTATCGATTCAAACTAACTAAACATTGATTCACGTAGTGTATGTAGATATATATTTATTAATAAAAAGTTAAAAATATTACATTTTTTTTCAATTCACGCTTTATCCCGCTTAATAGCAGGGTAGGCTGAGGAAATCGCAGGAACCGTAAGAACCTAGTGTTAAGACACTTCGCCTTCAAATGGAAAGCAGAGATACACAGATGTGGTGGAAAGCATAGAACTTTCCACCTATTTCGAGGCATTGAAGTACACGAAAAATAATTAGCGTATCAAAATTTTCTACGACATCCAAGAAACGTTTTAAGTAATTAGCAACATTATTTTTAAAATAACACAATATGTTAACCAATTTGAATTTAAATTAAAAATGTTTTTTCTTTGTGAAATAACAAAGACAATAACATTCTAACACAATTGTGGCCGAATATTTTATGCATTATATCGTGTAAAAAGTATGGCATTCGTGTCAATCGACGCGCGGCTGCGCTTGCGCAGACTCGTTGAAAGACAGATGGATGCACAATGTACGCGATGCACCGCAGTTAGCGCACGCTGCAAAATATGATAGGAATTGTAAAGAGTTCCGCATTCAGTGATTTCTTGTTGCCTAAAGAAGGCAAAAAGAAAATAGAATTAAGACACTCCCTTCTTCACTTTTAGTCCGATTTCAAGACTATGCTTATTTAGTGTCGGGGCTTAATTTATATTGTTTACATTTCAATAATAAAATCTTATATATTTTAAAAACAAAAATATTTATTGTAAGTTTTGTTTTATTTAATTATTTTTTATTTTAGTTTTGTGTTATTTAAGTTTTTCTATGGTGAGAAAATTAAAGATAATAAGAGTAATTTTAACTTTAGTTAGTTTCCATAATAAACGCGTATTACTAAAAAAATTCGAATTAAAACCAAACAAAATACACTTTTAAGGGGGTCTAAAATTTCAAAGTAAATGTAAAATATATATTCATTAAATATATATATACAATACTGCAATGTCAATCACAGTTGGTTCTTACTTCTTAATCACGGTCAGGTCGAATGTTATAGCACAAAAGATAGAGCTAGTAAACATACATATATAGTTCAAACTCCGTGAGTTTCCTTTAATTTCTTTGCCCTTGCCAACAAAGCACTTTTTGGGATCCCCTAAAACCTGCTTTCGGCCATATGAATTGAAAAGTCATGTTATAGTCATAAAAGTATATTAACTCGTGTTAATAATTTATTATTTTATAACAATGTATGAACATATTATGTTTACTTTGTTCGAAGAGAGAGTTGAAAGCAAGAGAGTTTGTAGAGTAAGTGTTATGGACATATTCTTAAATATTTTTTTAATAATAATTAATTCACCTAAAGAATATAGTTTATATCTATAATTTAATTTTTTAGTTTGAATTAATTTTCAATAACCTGGCTATGTAACTATAGATAATAAAAATTATACTAATTATAAAACTGGTAGGCATTTCTATTTATAAGTGTGTATAAATAATATTTTTAACATATAAGTCTTTGGAAAAATCTAAAATAAATAATAAATGAAACAAAGTAGTAAGCTTTCTAGAACACAGCTATATTATAAACTGGGTTCTAATTGTAATATATAAATAGTTCTAAGTCAATAAAAAATTATATCACTAGTATTACCACTATATAGTTGTATCTTAAAACAAGTAGGTGCACATTTTCAGCAACAACTCAAATTTAAACATAATTGTACAACCTACTGTATAATAATCCGAATAAACAAAATAAACTAGATATCTCCACATAATTAGCCAATTTGATATACGTTACCGTTAACTAAATAATGGCACACATAAATCCATTGTCAAACGATTAATTCTAATTGGAGGCAAATTATATCACATTATACATCAAAATAGACCATTTCGCACTTAACACCTTAATAATACAGTGACACTGACCGTCCATCTGTCGGGGTTGGTGCCAGTCGTCGCGCCACTCCTGGCCTTCCATAGCATATCCTTAGCAGATGATATTTTTTTCAATAGGTTGTTATAAATTAGTTTAGTTTTAAGACGCGCGCGCGCAGCCGCGAGGCGATCGTTTCTGTCGTCGGCGTAGTTCGGCATCCACGCCGCCCAATTCCCGCCCACCGCCCAAAGTGCCGTCAAACTTATTTATTTTCAAGCATGTATATTAACTGTGTTTAGCGACTAGGTATTTTGTGCGGGCTTTTTTTTTAATTTGGTTTGTGTTTATTGCTTTGCTGTATGTTATAAATTTTAATTCAAGACTTAAATGGAAGCTTTGATATATTGTTAATGCTCTTTATTATAAAATGTATTATAAAATACAATTTATTTTTGTCGAATTGTTTTCATTGATTTAGAAGGCATTATAATAATAATTGATATAATTAATCTAATAAAAAAGTAAAAAAATAAAAAAAGTTTTGTTTTATTTTTTATATGTAGATCATAATAAATACCTAATATATACCTGATTAATTTTATATAAATAGTTTAAATATTACGTCGATACTAACAATTTTAGATATAATTTTTGTTTTTTACAACACACAGTGGGTGTGTTGCCATGAAAAAAAAAGCATTTAAAATAAAGCAAATACAATATATATTTTCTTACTTTTGACGTGAGCAGAAACCGTAAACTCGACCACATTGCTCTTCAAAAATATACAAAATTTGTTTATTTTCCAAACGTTTACCTGTACTTACCGTAAGTTTACCATTATTTTAGATATAATAAGACATGACAAACAATTATATTTAAATTTAATTCAGTTAATTACTATTTGTTATCAAATCAAAATTTGTTATCTGTAAATGTACATAAAATTGACGTTTCATTTGTCAATCCTTAAATTTATATTATTTATGATAAAAACATATAGTTTAGGTTAAAAAAGGTACGGACCAAGTGTCTGTAAAGTAAATTATATTTAAACAAAAAAACCTTATATAGGTCAATTAATGATTTCAAATAGTTAAACATTGCTTTAAAAATAGACACACACATATACCTAATGGTTACAAAAATAAGTGCTAATCAAATTAGCGCAGTTAGCAAGCATCTAGTAGAAAAATCCTATAAATATAAGTATATGTCGCAATAAGTAATCGTCTAATATTAATACATTAATAAAATATACTAAATATATATCTATAAAATTAAAAAGATTTACTAACTTTTAACATATAAAGATAACAAAGGTTTTATATAATTACATTTCATAAATTAAAACAAAACAATAATAATTTGTAAAGCGCTCGTAAAGTAAAGCTAAGTTATCTCTAGGCTGGAAAAGCCTTACCGACCTAGTGTCCGAGATCCTACTACACGCGTCATAAGTGAGTAAAGCCACTGTTTATGTATATCCAAAGACTAAAATTTTATATTTAATATAATTTTAATTTCATATACAGTAGCTGTTATAGTTTTTAACGAAAAATGGCAACAGTTATATTTTAAAGAACAAAATTGATTTGAACGGCGAACGAGCTCTTACCTATATAAAATTGCTTGCAAAAATTTTTCTTCATACTTACTAATCAACTTGTGTATAAGTATTTTCGAGTGGCTATAGTTATTAACACGTTATCAAATTATTTTTTGTGTGAATGCCAGACGTTTGATCGGGATAATCTCTGATACAGTTAAAGCGATTTTTTTGAAACATTCACATAAGAGGCTGTGGAGCAACACTTGGGATATATATTCCGGAATTATCGTTTCGAGATTAATTTAGAAAAAAGATTTTAACCGATACCAAGACCTAGTGTAAGTTGTTAACACTCTGATAAACTAATATAGATAAAGTACTTATATACGAAGTCTTTTGAAACAAATTAAATTTTAAGTGCTTATAAGTACAATACATGCATATTATATTATAGTTAAGATAAATATATATATATATATATATATATATATATATATATATATATATATATATATATATATATATATATATATATATATATATATATATATATATATATATATATATATATATATATATATATATATATATATATATATATATATATATATATATATATATATATATATATATATATATATATATATATATATATATATATATATATATATATATATATATATATATATATATATATATATATATATATATATATATATATATATATGATTTCAATTTAGTAATAATAATGAGATACACATACTTTGCATTTTCTCACAATAGTCGTCCAATTTAATAGTATTACCCATATATGTAGACATATAAACTAAATTACATGCAGACTAAATTTCCTGAAATCCTGAAAATATCATAAAAAGTAGTCAACACGCCTGTTAACCAGAAGAGCTACTTCACTGCAGGCGCGTCTATCAACATGGCGTAAACAGAACAAGATGAATGAACCGATGCATCTACTTAGACCAGTGGCCTTAGGCATCCACTTATAAGAAATTTATTTGCCCGTTACGGCACAGTGGATAATAAAAAATCAAAATATCACATTATATTGCTAGTTCAAATATATCACTATACATATTAGTAAACAAAACTTTTATAAGTTATCTCTGTCGTACGTCTAAAGTCTTCGCTCTAGGTTAGCCAAGTACGTACTTTTTTTTATAGCTTCACCCTTTATCCCCGCTTCCTGCAGGGTAGGCAGAGGAAACCGAAGAAACCGTGGAAACCTAGTGTTAAGACAACAAAAAGGCAGTACACATTTAAAACATTAATAAATCTCTGAAAGATGAGAGCTAAAAATTGACACACATACGTATCTGAAATAACAAGAGCAAAGACATAGAGCTTTATTAGAAATAGAGTATTATTAGAACGACAAAAACATAAATTAAAATAAGCGGCTTCGAGGTCCCCCACCTCAGTCCTTTTGATTATTTCCAATATTGTACTTATATAACTAATAACCTATAACTGATATGCCTATCCTATAAAGACCAAAGTACTATTTAAATCGCTGTATCTAGAATCCTTAAATTATTCAAAATAGTTCTTTGTAGTGTTTAAGTAATCGTAAGTAAAAAAAAATAGTTATTAATTTTTTTTTATTTAGCTTCACGCTTAATCCCGCATATTGCAGGGTAGACAGAGGGAACTGCAGGAACAATATGAACCTAATGTTAAGATTAAGCAACGGAGTTACTTAGTCCCTCCTTCCTCCGCTTTTCGCCTTTTTTTGAGGCATTGCGTGTTGAGTGGCGGAACTTAACGCCGTGCTTTGCCTAGTTGCCTGAGCGAAGAAAACGGAAAAAGATCTTCCCCCAGTGGGAATCGAATCCTCAAAAATTACTCTTATTTTGAAGAAATATTTAATATTGTTACATCAAAATTAGAGTACTTATTTTAAAAATATAAGTATTCATTTTAAAAATTTTGTCTGCCTTTTCATCTGTTCGGGATAATCTGTAGAACAGCTTAGTCTATTGTTATGAGAACGTCGTAGAGCAATATAAAGGATATAAGTAATACCTATTACTATTTATTAAGTAGGTATTATTCTTTATTGGAAAAGAGATGATGTACACACTAAATCCGAGAATAACGACCTATTTGCGTTTATTTTAATTATTTTTATTTTAATATCATTATCATTTTATAATATCATTATATTACTTTATATATATCATTCTTTTACTTTTTTATTATTTATTTTCAAAGAATATAAAAAAATCAAAAATACACTAGCACAATTTAATTTTGATCTTAGTCATCCCGTATTGGGCGTGGCATAGCATGTTGACTCTTTCTATCCAATACCAAATTTTACGCTACAGAAAGAGAAAGGTATACATTGGGCGGGGCTTAGAGATCTCGAGATCTTCCCACATGATTTTACGATGTAAAAATAAAAATCAACATTTTATGTTTCGATGGAAGCTCAGTAGGTGTATTTTAAATAAGGCACAGTCTTTGTACCACTGCATTAAATATAAAGTAACTAAAAGTGAGAGTTTGCGAGGAACGGAGTGTCTTAACACTAAGTTTCTGCGGTTCCTCTGGTTCTCTCTG
Organism: Dione vanillae; assembly: GCA_037178615.1. Lineage (NCBI taxonomy): Eukaryota > Metazoa > Arthropoda > Insecta > Lepidoptera > Nymphalidae > Dione > Dione vanillae. The sequence goes on along the minus strand of JAZFAU010000234.1, from coordinate 2,694 downwards.
CGTACCCTGATACATATCAGGCGAGATAAAGCGAGAAGCTAAAAAAAAGCAAGACTAGAGAATTAAAAAGAGAATTAAAAATCGAAAGAAAATGTAATAGGTATATATCCACAACTCTTTTCAGTATGACCTTTTTGAACCGGCAGCACACTATTGACAATGGAATATAAACTGATTTGCATTTTTTTTTAATTGCTGCGTAAGATTTCATACTAAGGTACAAATTATTTTTGTTCTTAACTTGTTAAATATGACGGTCCGTACACCAATTACTAAGTCATCTGTGAATTAATTCAGAAATATACCTAATCGTGGAATGGAAAACAAATTTGTAGCCGATAATGTGTATGGAGATTTGCACAAACGTGTCACAATTAAATAGTGTTGTGCCTATAAATTAATTGCCTATAAACCATTAGGTAGGCGCACTTTGATTACCGCGATCGTTGTGTAAGGAAAACAATAATAATAACACCTAATTTACTATTTTTCGTGAAAGTTCAAGTCATAATATAGTGTTTATACTTAAAAATTGCACTGAAAATTCAATAAAATACAAATTATATAGATATATATATCGATATACTAAGATAGGTAGCGACTTAACGAGTTCAAGAATAAACTCCAACGAAAGCAAGTCATAACAGAAAAACAATATGGATAAAAAAATAATATTTAAACCTACTTTGTAATAAAAATAGACTTTATAGCACTGAGTGCATTTCCGTAAAGAAAAATCGTGTATATTTACGTTTATTGTAGAAGCGATGACAGTCCTAACGACGCCATCTTCCGCCGCATTTATCTGTCATCGGCCACTCGCGCCGGATGCTGCAAGACGCTTTGTGAAGATCCTTCATGTATATCTACGAACAGATTTTGTCTATTACTATTAAACTTTATATATTTTAAATTTGTATATATATTTATTTCATAGGTACAAAAAGTACTACTATAGGTACTATATCCAATTTGTATTTTCATTATAGGTATGTGTTTTTTATTTACCAGGTCAAAAGTTTAACCTGTGCTAGGTAGTTGATATTTGACATTAGAAACGAAAGAAAGACGAATTTCTGCGTGAAATTTTAATAACTACACGTTCTTATTTTTAGGATAACTTATAGAACGGAATCGTACCTATATTACGAAGTCATCTGTGGATACATTCAAAATAATTGTTGTTACGATGTAGAAGTTGTTGCTTGTGCACAAATACCTATGTCAGTGCCACATAATGCTTTGTATATAGTGCTGTTTATTTAAATAAACAAGTGCCTAACGGTTAACCTACGGTTACCTATGGAGGATTTTTATCTTTGCAACGATTCATTTGGTCTTAGTCGAAATTGTTGATTAAAACCAGCCAAATAGATGTCTTTTAAAATATTTATTCATTAAATATTTGAAATTAAATTTAGATACGAACAGGTAAGTTAATCTCGAAACACTACAATTTAAAACCACAAATCATATTGCCTTAGAAATTATAAGATCGTAAAAATATTATTAAAATAAATAAATATTACGTAGAGTAAAGTAGAAAATGTCTATGGAGTGTGACGTATATTCAGATATTTTATTGTAATTTTAAGTGAGTGTTTTCCTTTAAACGCGACGATTTATAAGTTCAATTCTAACTTAGGGAAGATGGATTTTCTTGTTTCCATTTCCTTCGCTCTATTAACTACTTAGGAAATAGGCGGAAAGCATGAAACGGAGTGTCTTAACACTATGTTACCAAGGTTCCCGCGATGCTTGAATTCTCTGCCTACCGTGTGAAAGCCGGAATACAGCATGAAGCTGTAAAGAAAAAATATTGGCCAAGCAGCCACCCTCATCATTTAAAGCTTAAAAATTACAATGAACGCACTGTGTACTGATTCTTTACGTAGTAAACAGATCGATAACACTGATGTTTATTTAGAAAATATATAAACATTGACAACATCCCACAATTTACTTTATTTTATAGATATAACAATGCAAATAAGTGTTTCAAGTATTAATTTTAATATTAGGCAAGCCGCTAGGAAAAGGTCGAGTTCCGCCACTCAACACGCAATGCCTCGAAAAAGGCGGAAAGCGGGGACGGAGAAAGCAGGGACTGAGCAACGGTGTGTCTTAACACTAGGTTCCCACAGTCCCTGCAGTTCCCTCTACCTACCCCGCTGTGTGCGGGATAAAGCGGGAAGCTAAAAAAAAAATAATATTATAATTTTAAATTTGCCATTTCTAGTACCTAATAACTATTTAATTACTTACAAATAAGGAGGTATTTATTATGTACTCAATAAAAATAAATGTAAAAAGGATATATTAAGTAAAATGGATATATGTTGATATTTTTAAAGAGATAAACAAAAACTTAAACAAAATATTTTATAAATGTTTTACAAATTACCTGTTCCTTATTAACGTCTAACCAATCTTAGTTTTCAGTTATATAGAAAAAAATAAAGAGAGAGTTACATTAAAAGCTGCATTAAATTACTACTAGCATATTGATATTGGTCAAGGTAGTTATTATTTTTATCTTTGCAAATATAGAGTGTCGTAAAGCAATCGTCGCGGTTCAGGTGAACGGCCGGCGCGCGCGTTCGCAACATGTCTCCCATATTTCCATCATCGATCCGTCTGATGCGCTCCAAAATAAGATTATTGGAAATTTGACACATGACTAACAGGGCTACC
>JAZFAU010000233.1:0-164305 GCA_037178615.1 Dione vanillae | reverse complement strand
TGCAACAATTTGTGTCATTACCAGTGTGAAGGGGTTTATGTAAAAGAAATTTCCCCGAGTGGGAATCGACTACAACTGTCACGTCTATGGTCAGACGCTTTACCGCTACACCACGGCGGATAATAGGTAGTGAAAAATATTGATCTAAAGGGTGTATTTTTATATATGATGCTAAATAGTAATGTAAAGTTAGACTCTGAGACACACAAGGCAGGGCAACTGTTGTGATGGTATGAGAAGAAAACCAATGGTTCCACAACAGAGGTTGCTGGAGAACAATTAATTCAAGTGAAGCAAGTTATCTGAAAGCAGACTCTCTGTTATGCTATCATAATGTAGAAGAGGCAAGTTAATAAAAAAATCATTAATAAAAATATAATTCTTTTAAATATTGGATTATAGTATAAATGTATGTAGTAATCTCTATTGAATGGCCTGAAATATAAAAAGGAATAGCAGGCGTAATAAATATAGTTTTAAGGTATATGGTAAATTAATACAGATAATAAAAAGGATGTTGATAAACAATTACCTTCAATAAACTAATAAAAAAGACACTAAGGTTAGACAATTAAAATTATGTTATAAAACTTTACTGTGTAAAACTTTACTTTACTTTACAAAATTAAAATTTAATATTTTCTTTAATAATTATAAGTACCAGAGAAGAAAATACTACTTAGCATCCCACTGATTCATTGTAATAGTGCCAGCCCTTGCAACCCAAATGTAGGCTTAAAGCACCTTTAAAATGCATTAACGCTCACATCTACTGTCCAAACTTCTCCTAATACCTAACCAAATTCTAAAGTGATGCAATTCAAAGGCGGCACTGATGACAGTGCGAGTCTTCAAATTGCATTCTAGAAGTTAATTAATAAGGGATGTAGATAAACTTTAAAGATTTCTCTGTTCTACCTAACAACCCTAACTCTAAACAAGTACAAGTTATTCAGTATACTGTATTACAGTACAATATAAATAATCTGAATATTGTAACACGAGCAAGCTTCTTCCATATGAAGAAGCTGGCTTACTTTAAAATGTAAGTTGTATTTTGAAAAAGTTTTCATTATAATATTGCATTAAATATAACTTAAAATGTAACAAACAAGACAACAGAAAAAAGAGAACAGTGCATTAACTATTATATAAGACCTCTTAAATTTTTGTTGTCTTAAAAATTTTGTAAATACTCTGGCTTAGTACCAATGTAACTTAACATTGCTATAGTTGTGTGATTACCAGTAATTTAAAAAGTGAAGAAAGATTTGAAATTCTTACACATCTTTATTAAAAATAATAAACATTGAATATTTTTGCATTAAATTTTTTTAGAAACCTGCATTTAAAATCTCACTTTGAACTTATAAAACATAATTAAGTATTAATCAAAGAACTAAGTTCTACTTAAACTATTTTAATATACATAGATAGATAATTACCTAATTCAGCTTCCTCCGGAGTATCAGTTGCTAGGTCAGTATTACTAGTGCTTGATGGCAGATCTCTTCTAGGCGGCAGATCAGGAGGAGCTGGTTCTGGAAGACCAGCTAGGGCTTCAGGGGGCGGTTGGGATGTGGGAGCTGACCTCATACAATATTTTATAGTGGCCAACCAGGATTTCATATCATCTACATCAGCAGCCTCGATTACATATTCCATATTATTATCTGCCTGGAAAATGGTTTTGTTATTGAATTTGACCACATTACATTTATATTATGCTTATAAGTTAATATGAATAAAGTAAATTTAATTATACTTTTTTATTTCAATATAAAGTATTTTTTAAAATTTTAATTAATTATTAAAGTAATTACAATATTGCAATTAAAGTTCAAAAGAAAAGTAAACAAGCGTAAAAATGTATAAGCATTACTCACTTTTAAAACAAATGTGTTCTCATGGTCTGGCATTTCAAGAGCAGTAGTTTCTCTGGCTTCTGATATAAGGAAACAAAACACTCCACTTCTAGGTTTTTGAGCCTTAGGCGGTGAATAAAATTCTAACATATAACCACCAACAGTTTTAACTAACGCTAATCTACATTTCTCCCATTTTTGTGGACCACTGGGCTGTTCAAGACTTTCTGGAGTTAAATAATTTACAAGTCCGTCTTTTCTACATTCCACCACTATTTTAGCTAACTTTGTCTTATGTTTATTCATATTAGACGATAATTCCACTTCGTCAGAGTGTTGTTTATGGAATAAGCCCTTCCCACGCCGCAAACCTTTAAAAGATAGTCTTCTAAAGAACGGTTTATGTTGTGTTTTAGGTGAATCAGTATCTTCGGAATAATCGCTTTCATCGTGGCCGGTGTGTGTTCCGTTTGGAAGTTTATGTTGAGCTTTAAGTTTGCCGAATTCAAAATCGAACTGTTCAGAGAAGCATTCAACAAATTTCTTTAAAAATTCTTTTTGTGATATCGGTCGGGCGGCGGCTTCCCCAGCGCTGGTCTGTAAATATTGTAAGCAAGCCTTGGCAAAGTCCTGAGCGGCGGTTTTAGCCTGACGCTCGCAGAACTCGACCCATCCGTCGGGGTCGCCGTCGGACGGGCCGGCCATGGCAAGCAATTTCCTTAAGAGCTCCACTTGTAAATCAAATATATATTCATAACAAACATAACACTATCACAATATAGCGCTTTTTAACTTTTCTTAATAAATTCTATAACAATTTTGCAATCAAAATAAATTTCATGATGCTCACAAGGTTCTCGCGAAAACAATTTTTGTTGCCACACTACAAAAAATATTGAGGTAATGTGATTAATTAATGTGTATATTTTTATTTAATTATAATAAGCTTCAATATTTACATAATAAAAATTAATAATTTAAAATGTTTGGTCTTATAAATATAACATTTATATTCAATTTATAAATTTCTACAGCTATCTACTGTTATACATTGTTACAAATAAACATAAAAGATGGCGTTCGTTAAAAATTACCGCCCAAATATATATTAAATGTTTTTCTTTTTTCTTTTAATGTAAATAAAATATAACTTAACGCAGGGCTTTGCCTATTTGCCAGAACGAAGAAACTGGAAATGAAATCTGGAAATATATCTTTCTTAATAAATATCAAAATCAAAAACCATCACGAATATAGACAGTTGCTGCACTTCTGCATCACGACTGTCCTCAATTTTATTAACTTTTAGTAGTCGAAAATTAAGAGTTAGCAGTTTTTTTTATTTCTTGTATTTATGCCATTTCTTTGACCGTTTTTAAAATAATTTTGTCTAATTATTACACGCTTTATATTAGCTTCATTTGTATGTTTGTAACTGACTTCTTTGACGCGATTTTGACCCACTTTAAATGGCCAGATTTCGTTCAAACTTTGTAGATTTATCGAGGACCGATGACAATACACTAATTTGATAAAATTATTCCATTTTTCAATTTGCAAAATATAATTTTTGTTAATTTATAATTTTTGTTTATATTTTTCATTTAGAGTCGATAAGGTAAGAAAATGAATTAAAATTTTCTATAATTTTTCTCTACAGTCGATAAGGCAGGACTCGATGTTAATTTTTATTTCCAATAATTATCTTTGGCCGTTTTCTCTAATATTGACATTTTTTTGTGTACTAAAGAGAATTCTAATTCTACAAAACAAATAATAGTTTTAAGAAAAATAAAAAATCATGCTTTCATAAAGAAACCAAAGTAAAAAGTAAAATATAAATAATAGTTTTAAAAAAACTAAAATTACTTTTTTTTATAAAAAACCAAACTAAAAAATAGAAAATAAAATTGAATTAAAAAAAATTAGACAAGAAATAATAGTTTAAAAAAAATTAAAAAACACGCTTTTTATAGAAAACCGAACTAAAAAATAGAAAATAAATTTAAATGAATTTAAATTAAGATTAATTTAAATGAATTTAAATTAAGAAAATTGTGGTAAAAATTTCAATAACTATAAATATAAAAGCGTGGGGTGCTTTTTAAGATATTATCGTAATGATAATCACTCTATTCATATCTGTCAATAAAATATCTATAACCATTGACACCATGCACCCCACGCTTTTTTTTTAAATAAAATATTTTTTTTATTCACAATATTATTAATTTATATTCATTGAAATTTTTAACACTATTTTCTTATTTTTTTATTTTTAAAGTTATTTAAATTATTTATTTAAATTTATTAATTTTTATTTTTAAATTTATTTAAATTATTTATTTAAATTTATAATTTTTTTATTTTTAAATTTATTTAAATTATTTATTTAAATTTATTTTCTATTTTTTAGTTCGATTTTCTATAAAAAGCGTGTTTTTTAGTTTTTTTAAACTATTATTTATTTTGTTATCAATATGTTTGTTTGATTTCCCTCCTTTCCTGTCGCAACGGTGCAATATAAAGATGTGGTTTTTGTGAATATTTATGAAGATGTGAATAGGAGCTCTAATATGTATATAAAAAATATTGTGAAAAAATAAAATGTAAACGTTTAAAATATATTTTTAAGAATATTCATAAATTATTTTTAATATTGTGGACTAAATTAGTCAAATCTACGATTATATTTTTTGTGTAATTATTATTGTTAAATTACAATCGGCGATTGATTCCTATTTGCCCTATAAGATGATGTAATTTGTGCAGAAACTCTAGTACTTAAACGTGACTTTAAGATTTTAATAAATTTACGCGTAGTGTAGTACTATTTAGGATAATACGTTTTACTTGTTACATACGTTTTGTGTAAAATAATCATTTTATTACTTATATTTATTTATTCGAATAGTAAATATAAATTATTTTAAATATTGTAAATATATTTTTTTAGTTTATAGCTTCACGCTTTATCCCGCATATTGCAGGGTAGGCTGAGGGAACTGCAGGAACCGTATGAACCTAGTGTTAAGACACTCCGTTGCTTAATTCCTGCTTTTTCCGTCCCCACTTTCCGCCTTTTTCGAGGCATTGCGTGTTGAGTGGCGGAACTCAACGCTGCGCTTTGCCTAGTTTCCAGAGCGAAGAAAACGGAAATAGAAAAATCCATCTTCCCCGAGTGGAAATCGAACCCTCAAACCGTTGCGCTTACAGGCAGATGCTTACGCCTCTGCGCCACGACGGCCCTCTATATATTTTTCTATTATTTATTATTGAAAAGGTGTAAAACGAGGCATGCAAATATTATTAACAGTTTAACAAGCCTTAACAAAAGAACGGTTGGAAGCCTTACTATAGGCGATACAACATCATCAAGCTCTTATACGAATAAAATATGTGTCAAAATAATTGAAAAAATTTTCAGACGACAAAAATTAAGTAGGTACGACAGTTACCTTTATAAAGGTATTAGTTTGACGTACATATGTATCTATAGATAATCTCAGAAGCTTTTATTATATTGTGGTTCCTGCAGTTCCCGGTGCCTACGCTGCTATGTGCGGAATAAGCATGAAGATATAAAAAAAACACGAGGGCCGTTGTAGCGTTGAGGCTTATCATCTCCCTGTTAGCACAATGATTTGAAAGTCCGAATTTCATTCGAGGAGGATGGTTTGTTTCATTTACATTTTCTTCGCACTGACAACTAGGTAAGCGTGACGATCTTTTTCGCCACCCACAACACGCAATCACTCGAATGGAGGAAAGTAGGAAACGGAGTGTTTTAACACTAGGTTCCTTGGTTCCTGCGGTTCCGCCTATGCGGCTCTGCCTATCCTGCTATTACTCATAGCAGTATAAGCTTCACGGATTTTAAAAAAATAGACAGGTCATTATTTACATTTTACTACATATGGTTTATATGTTGATATGTTTATTTGTTGATTCAGGGACAGCGCTGTCTTTATCACAATCAATATTTTTACTTAAAAAAAATAAATAATTCTCAAGATAAAACGTAAAGAAGTTAGGTATTCCTTCAACTACGCCACGATATTAATTTCATGTTTTTAAAAGATTATTATTAATTATGATATTAATTTCATATTTTAAATAGATTATTTACTATTTCTTGTATCTGAAGTATTCATGTAATAAGAATAAAAACAAAATAAATTCGGTAAGTATTTAAGATATATGCCTGTGCGTCCTAATTTCTGTTGAAAAAAAATGTTGAACCGTATCTCATCGTTCTGTCGTATATTTTCACATTATTAACTTATAATCACAAATTTGTGGTTTCGAGTTACGACTTGCGACGTAAAGTCATTATTATATTATTAAGTAGAGAAATTAGTAGTTATTTACGCGCTTTTTTAATTTTTCGCTTTTTCGCTTACAACAAGTTAGGTGGAGATGATCTATCTTTAGTTAAACTTTGTTTTTCATATTAGGTTCATACGTAGACATTGCTACCTAAGTAAAAGGTCGTGGGTCGATAAAATAATTTTTATCTATAAAATCATAATGGGATTTAGTTTTATTTAATTGTTAATAAAACTCTATTATTTGCGATTTTTAAACACATATACAGTTTGAGATTGAAAATTGTGTAAATTTAAGCTTTTAGAGTTAAAATAACTATGAAAATACATAGTTACTACATTCTAAACTTTTAGAATGACAACAAAAAAAACAACTTGATAAATAAGCAATTAAATTATAAAATAAACGTATTGATACATCATCGTAGAAATATGTGCCTTGATAAATATGGCAATTGAATCTACGGTCTTAAATGCACTCAAGACGGAATTGTAACTACTAGACTTACATATATGTTATTGTATATTCACAGTAGACGAGGGCTAATAAAAATAGTTTCGTTGAACCGAAAACATTGAGGGCCACTCAAATGCGTCATCAGTATCGGCCAGTGTATGTAGAGGCTTGATCGTAAAATTTTAGGGTTATCGCTTTAATATTAATCTTTATATATTAAACAGTATACAAATATTGTTTTTTTTTGCGTAAGACAAAAAAAACAATATTTGTATATTTGTATACTTAACAAAAAACAATTTATTTAATTTTATTTAAGTATTTAATTAAATTATTGAGACGTAGATTTTGTCTACATATATTAATAAATGTTATGTAATATTGCCGGTCTAGCTAGTATAGAAAACAATATGTAAATATTTATAAAAAAGGTTTTCAGTTTTGGCTTTCTTTAATATATATTTTATTTTTATGTAAACTTATATATTTAAAAAGAGCTGTACCTATTAAAAACAATAAATTAAATAAGGCTGAGTGCATTATAGTGTTATCATACATATTAAGTATTTATTTATGCTGGTAGCCCTGTTAGTCATGTGTCAAATTTCCAATAATCTTATTTTGGAGCGCATCAGACGGATCGATGATGGAAATATGGGAGACATGTTGCGAACGCGCGCGCCGGCCGTTCACCTGAACCGCGACGATTGCTTTACGACACTCTATATTTGCAAAGATAAAAATAATAACTACCTTGACCAATATCAATATGCTAGTAGTAATTTAATGCAGCTTTTAATGTAACTCTCTCTTTATTTTTTTCTATATAGGTTCAATTGTTATCTTAAAAACTAAGATTGGTTAGACGTTAATAAGGAACAGGTAATTTATAAAACATTTATAAAGTATTTTGTTTAAGTTTTTGTTTATCTCTTTAAAAATATCAACATATATCCATTTTACTTAATATATCCTTTTTACATTTATTTTTATTGAGTACATAATAAATACCTGCTTATTTGTAAGTAATTAAATAGTTATTAGGTACTAGAAATGGCAAATTTAAAATTATTATATAATTTTTTTTTAGCTTCCCGCTTTATCCCGCACACAGCAGGGTAGGCAGAGGGAACTGCAGGGACTGTGGGAACCTAGTGTTAAGACACTCCGTTGCTCAGTCCCTGCTTTCTCCGTCTCCGGTTTCCGCCTTTTTCGAGGCATTGCGTGTTGAGTGGCGCAACTCAACACGGCGCTTTTCCTAGCGGCTTGCCTAATATTAAAATTAATACTTAAAATACTTATTTGCATTGTTATATCTATAAAATAAAGTAAATTGTGGGATGTTGTCAATGTTTATATCCTTTGACATTTTCTAAATAAACATCAGTGTTATCGATCTGTTTACTACGTAAAGAATCAGTACACAGTGTGTTCATTGTAATTTTTAAGCTTTAAATGATGAGGGTGGCTGCTTGGCCAATATTTTTTCTTTACAGCTTCATGCTGTATTCCGGCTTTCACACGGTAGGCAGAGAATTCAAGCATCGCGGGAACCTTGGTAACATAGTGTTAAGACACTCCGTTTCATGCTTTCCGCCTATTTCCTAAGTAGTTAATAGAGCGAAGGAAATGGAAACAAGAAAATCCATCTTCCCTAAGTTAGAATTGAACTTATAAATCGTCGCGTTTAAAGGAAAACACTCACTTAAAATTACAATAAAATATCTGAATATACGTCACACTCCATAGACATTTTCTACTTTACTCTACGTAATATTTATTTATTTTAATAATATTTTTACGATCTTATAATTTCTAAGGCAATATGATTTGTGGTTTTAAATTGTAGTGTTTCGAGATTAACTTACCTGTTCGTATCTAAATTTAATTTCAAATATTTAATGAATAAATATTTTAAAAGACATCTATTTGGCTGGTTTTAATCAACAATTTCGACTAAGACCAAATGAATCGTTGCAAAGATAAAAATCCTCCATAGGTAACCGTAGGTTAACCGTTAGGCACTTGTTTATTTAAATAAACAGCACTATATACAAAGCATTATGTGGCACTGACATAGGTATTTGTGCACAAGCAACAACTTCTACATCGTAACAACAATTATTTTGAATGTATCCACAGATGACTTCGTAATATAGGTACGATTCCGTTCTATAAGTTATCCTAAAAATAAGAACGTGTAGTTATTAAAATTTCACGCAGAAATTCGTCTTTCTTTCGTTTCTAATGTCAAATATCAACTACCTAGCACAGGTTAAACTTTTGACCTGGTAAATAAAAAACACATACCTATAATGAAAATACAAATTGGATATAGTACCTATAGTAGTACTTTTTGTACCTATGAAATAAATATATATACAAATTTAAAATATATAAAGTTTAATAGTAATAGACAAAATCTGTTCGTAGATATACATGAAGGATCTTCACAAAGCGTCTTGCAGCATCCGGCGCGAGTGGCCGATGACAGATAAATGCGGCGGAAGATGGCGTCGTTAGGACTGTCATCGCTTCTACAATAAACGTAAATATACACGATTTTTCTTTACGGAAATGCACTCAGTGCTATAAAGTCTATTTTTATTACAAAGTTGGTTTAAATATTATTTTTTTTATCCATATTGTTTTTCTGTTATGACTTGCTTTCGTCGGAGTTTAAACTTGAACTCGTTAAGTCGCTACCTATCTTAGTATATCGATATATATATCTATATAATTTGCATGTTATTGAATTTTCAGTGCAATTTTTAAGTATAAACACTATATTATGACTTGAATTTTCACGAAAAATAGTAAATTAGGTGTTATTATTATTGTTTTCCTTACGGAACGATCGCGGTAATCAAAGTGCGCCTACCTAATGGTTTATAGACAATTAATTTATAGGCACAACACTATTTAATTGTGACACATTTGTGCAAATCTCCATACACATTACCGGCTACAAATTTGTTTTCCATTCCACGATTAGGTATATTTCTGAATTAATTCACAGATGACTTAGTAATTGGTGTACGGACCGTCATATTTAACAAGTTAAGAACAAAAATAAATTGTACCTAAGTATGAAATCTCACACAGCAATTAAAAAAAATGCAAATCAATTTACATTCAATTGTCAATAGTGTGCTGCCGGTTCAAAAAGGTTATGCTGAAAAGAGTTATGGATATATACCTATTATATTTTCTTTCGATTTTTAATAGTCTATAGTCTTGCTTTTTTTTAGCTTCTCGCTTTATCCCGCCTGATATGTATCAGGGTACGCAGAGAGAAACAGAGGAACCACAGAAACTTAGTGTTAAGACACTCTGTTCCTCGAAAACTCTCACTTTTAGTTACTTTATATTTATTGCAGTGGTACAAAGACTGTGCCTTATTTAAAATACACCTACTGAGCTTCCATCGAAACATAAAATGTTGATTTTTATTTTTACATCGTAAAATCATGTGGGAAGATCTCGAGATCTCTAAGCCCCGCCCAATGTATACCTTTCTCTTTCTATAGCGTAAAATTTTGTATTGGATAGAAAGAGTCAACATGCTATGCCACGCCCAATACGGGATGACTAAGATCAAAATTAAATTGTGCTAGTGTATTTTTGATTTTTTTATATTCTTTGAAAATAAATAATAAAAAAGTAAAAGAATGATATATATAAAGTAATATAATGATATTATAAAATGATAATGATATTAAAATAAAAATAATTAAAATACACGCAAATAGGTCGTTATTCTCGGATTTAGTGTGTACATCATCTCTTTTCCAATAAAGAATAATACCTACTTAATAAATAGTAATAGGTATTACTTATATCCTTTATATTGCTCTACGACGTTCTCATAACAATAGACTAAGCTGTTATACAGATTATACCGAACCGATGAAAAGGCAGACAAAATTTTTAAAATGAATACTTATATTTTTAAAATAAGTACTCTAATTTTGATGTAACAATATTAAATATTTCTTCAAAATAAGAGTAATTTTTGAGGATTCGATTCCCACTGGGGGAAGATCTTTTTTCCGTTTTCTTCGCTCAGGCAACTAGGCAAAGCACGGCGTTAAGTTCCGCCACTCAACACGCAATGCCTCAAAAAAAGGCGAAAAGCGGAGGAAGGAGGGACTAAGTAACTCCGTTGCTTAATCTTAACATTAGGTTCATATGGTTCCTGCAGTTCCCTCTGTCTACCCTGCAATATGCAGGATTAAGCGTGAAGCTAAATAAAAAATATTAATAACTATTTTTTTTTACTTACGATTACTTAAACACTACAAAGAACCATTTTGAATAATTTAAAGATTCTAAATACAGCGATTTAAATAGTACTTTGGTCTTTATAGGATAGGCATATCAGTTATAGGTTATTAGTTATATAAGTACAATATTGGAAATAATCAAAACGACTGAGGTGGGGGACCTTGAAGCCGCTTTTTTTAATTTATGTTTTTTTCGTTCTAATAATATTCTATTTCTAATAAAGCTCTATGTCTTTGCTCTTGTTATTTCAGATACGTATGTGTGTCAATTTTTAGCTCTCATTATTCCGTGATTTATTAATGTTTTAAATGTGTACTGCCTTTTTGTTGTCTTAACACTAGGTTTCCACGGTTTCTTCAGTTCCCTCTGCCTACCCTGCAGTAAGCGGAATAAAGGGTGAGGCTATAAAAAAATGTACGTACTTGGCTAACCTAGAGCGAAAACTCTATACGTATGACAGAGATAACTTTTAAAAGTTTTTTATACTAATGTGTATAGTGTATTTACTATTTAGATTTGAACTAGTAATATAATGTGATATTTTGATTTTTTATTATCCACTGTGTCGTAACGGGCAAATAAATTTCTTATAAGTGGATGCCTAAGGCCACTGGTCTAAGTAGATGCATCGGTTCATTCATCTTGTTCTGTTTACGCCATGTTGATAGACGCGCCTGCAGTGAAGTAGCTCTTCTGGTTCCCCCCGGGGTTTGACTACTTTTTTCTGACTATTTTCAGGCTTTCCGGAACTTTGGCTGCCTGTAATTCGTTTATCTGTCTACCTCTATGGGTCCTACCTCTCAACTTGGCCGCCTCTTGTGAGAAACTTGCCCCGTCTGTGTCTCTCCTTAGTCTTCCTCAATTGAACGCCCTTCTATAGAACCTCCTATCCTCTCTCTCTCTCTCTATATATATATATATAGTATATATATGATTATATATATATATATATCTATATATATATATATATATATATATTATGATATATATATCTCTATAATTATACGATATAAGATAATATATATATATATATATAATATATAATATTATATATATTTATATATATTATATATATATATTTATATTATAATATATATATTATAAATATTATATATATATTATAGATATTAGATTATCTTAAATATAATATAATTGCATGTAGTACTATAAGCACTTTAAAATTAATTTGTTTCAAAAGAATTCGTATTATAAGTACTTTATTGATATTTAGGGTCAGAGTGTTAACAACTTACACTCGGTCTTGGTATCGGTTCAAAGCTTTTTTCTAAATTAATCTCGAAACGTAATTCCGGAAATATATATCCCAAGTGGGGCCTCCACAGCCTCTTATGTGAATGTTTCAAAAAATCGCTAACTGTATCAGAGATTATCCCGAATCAAAACGTGGCGTTCACACAAAAAAATAATTTGATAACGTGGTAATAACTATAGCCACTCGAAAATACGTATACACAAGTTGATTAGAAGTATGAAGAAAAATTGTTGCAAGCAATTTTTCGATAGGTAAGAGCTGTATCGCCTTTCAATCAAATTTTGTTCTTTTAAAATATAAACTTGTTGCCATTTTTCGTTAAACAAAAAAAAAAAAAAAAAAAAAAAAAAAAAAAAAAAAAAAAAAAAAAAAAAAAAAAAAAAAAAAAAAAAAAAAAAAAAAAAAAAAAAAAAAAAAAAAAAAAAGGGTGAGTGTGGGCGGTGATCGTAGGAGGCGTCGACGGGCTCAAGAAAGCGACGGCAAGCTCGACTGGGCAGGCGAAACAACAAAAAACAAAAACAAATTTGTACGACGGCCGTGGGGGGGGGCGAACACGAGGGGGGCCCGGGGCGCGGGCCCCGGCCGACCCGGCAGGAAGCGGGAAGAAAGGGGAGGCGAAGAAAAAATGCCGGACGGGGGCAACCGAGAGAAAACGCGAGACGAAAGGACAGAGAGAACGGTGGAAAAGGGGGGGAGACGAAGGGGAGAGGGGAGGGACCGAGGGAAGGGAACGAGGAAGAATAATGCCAGGGAGAGGGCGGGACGAGCCAGGGTCGTAACGGGCAAAGAAAGTGTGGCGTAGAATGGGAAGGCCTAAGGCGCACGGGGGGCCACGGAGAGGCCTCGGGTGGCATGCAGGCTGGGGCGGTGGACGCCATGTCGGCTAGAACGCCGCGGCAGGAGGAGCTTCGGCCGTGGTGAACAGGCGGGGGGACGACGGGTGCTGAGAGGGCAGGAGGCGCAGGAAAGGGAGGCGGCACGGGAATTGAGGGGGAGCGGCCACAGATCTGGTAAGACATAATTGGGACGACTAGTTTATAAAATGCAAACAGGTGTACGTATTATTATTACTAAAGGGAAATGTAGAGAGAATAGATATATATAAGACATTAATGAATATAGATAGATATATGATAGAAGAGATATATATATTATCTCTAATAGAGATAGTTATATATAGATATATTAGAGAGATATATATAGTTGTTATAGATTATATATATTAGATAGTAATATAGTCGTAGATATTGATATATAAGAGTACTATATAGATAGATATAGATAGATATAATATAATATATAAAGTATATATATAGAATATATAGATATATATTAGATATATAGAGTATATAAGTGATCTCTAGAATATATAATATAATTCTATATATATATATAGAGATATTAGATATATATTATATAAGAGATAGATATATATATATATATATCATATATATATATAGAAATAGAGAGTTATTATAGATCTATATATATATAGATAAGAGTATAGGAGAGATATATATAAGAAATATATAGAGATAGACATTATATATATATTATCGAGTATAGGAGATCTGATTATATATCGTATCTATATATATTATATATAGATAGATAGATATAGAGATATAGTATATATATATATAAATATAGGAATATGATAGATTATATATAGAATATAGAGATATAGAATATGCTATCTATTATATATTATTATATATAGATAGAGATATATATATATATATATAGATATAGAGGATATATAAGAGATATAGTATATATATCGATATAATAAATATCGATATAGATATAGAATATAAGAGATAGACGAGATATAGATATTAAATATTATAATACTATAGATATAGAGAATAGATAGAGAATATATATATATATATATAGAGTAAGAGATATTAATATAGAGAGATAGATATATAATAGAGTATAGATAGATAGAGAATATATAGATCTATACATAATATATATTAAAGAGAATATATAGAATAATATATCTACGTATAGATAAATAGATATAGATAAGTTCTCATTGAGTATAAGACTACGATACACCCTAGTGGTGCCGTATTTTTTCGCACCAGAGCGTCCATTTACTAGTATGACCCATATATAGACATATAACGAAAGGACATGCAGACTAAAGGCCGGTAAGTGCCAGTCCGCAAATCTCAATGTACTCGAAGGAGCAACCCGCCCGGTGAACCAGAAGAGCTACTTCACCTGCAGCGCGTCTGCATGCAACAGGGCGGAAACAGACACAAGGATGAAGGACCGGATGGCAGCTACGTAGACCTAGTGGCCGTGTACAGTCCACTGTATAAACACGATGATCTTTGCCCTCTACGGACACAGTGGATAATAAAAAATCAAAATACACACAGGTACATATGTCTAGTTAAATCAAATAGGTAACTCTCCACTATACATCATTAGTATAAAAAACTTGTAAAAGTGTATCTCTGGCATACGTATGATGAGTTTTCGCTCTAGGTTACCAAGAGTTCGTACATGTTTTTATTAGTAGCCTGCCACCCGTGTTATTACCGCGTATCTGCAGCGGCTAGGCAGGAGGGAACTGAATGAAACGGTGCGGAAACCTAGGGTTTTAGACAACAAGAAAGTCGTACACATTTAAAACTTAATAAATCCCGGATAATGTAGCTTATATTAGAGAACGTAAGGGAATATTTTATTAGAACGAACAAAACCTAAATTCAAACAAGCGCTTCCAGTCCCCACACCCGAGTCGAGGTTTTGAGTTATTCCCACTATTGTACTTATATACTCATAACCTCACTGATATGCCGCTCCTAAAAACCAAGTACTATGTTAAATCGCTGTCTTTAGAATCTTTAAATTATCAAAATGGTTCTTTTTAGTGTTTAAGTAATGCTTAAGTTAAAAAAAAATAGTTATTAATATTTTGGTTAGAGTTATAGCTTCACGCTTAATCGGCAGATGTGCAGGTAGACAGAGGAACTGCAGGACCATATGAACCTAGATGTCTATGTTACTGTGCCCTCCTTTCTCCCTCCCCGCTTCCACCTTGTTTTTGTAGCATTGTGCGGTTGATTGGGCGGAACTTAACGCCGCTGCTTTGCCTTAGTTGCCAGAGGCTGAAGAAACGGAAATAGATCTTCCCCGATGGAATCGAACCCTCAAAAATACTCTCATTTTGAAGAAATATTTAATATTTTATAAGTACTTATTTTAAAAATATAATTATTCAGATTAAAACTTGGTGTCTGCCTTTTCATCTGTTCGGTACCGGTAGAACAGCTTAGCCTATTGTTATAAGAACTCGTAGAGCAATTAAGGGTATAAGTAATCCTATACCCTCACTACTACTTATTTTCGTTATGGGAAAGGGATGATTACCAATAATCCGAGAATAACGTCATTTGGGCGGTTATTTTAATACATTATCCTTTTCAATACTAAAATTAAATATTACTTTATTATATAATATCATATAGATAATATATAGATATATATATATATATATATATTATATATATAAATATATATATATATATATATATAATAGATATCGATATATATATATCTATATCTATATATATATATATATATATATATATATATTATTTATATATATATATATATAGAATATATATATAGTTACATATATTATATATATGGAAATATATATAATATATATGATATATAGAATATATATATTCATTCTTTTACTTTTTATTATTTTTTCAAAGAATATAAAAAAATCAGAATACACTAGCACAATTTAATTTGATCTTATTCTCCCGTATTGGGCCGTGGCATAGCTGTTTGACTCCTTTCTATCCAATACAAATTTTACGCTATAGAACGAGAAAGGTATACATTGGCTGGGCTTAGAGATCTCGAGATCCTTCCGCACATGATTTTACGATGTAAAAAGTAAAAATCACATTTTTATGTTTCGCTGAAGCTCAGTAGGATGGGAGTGTTTATTTTAAATACGGCCACAGTCTTTGTACGCACTGCATTAAATATAAAGTAACTAAGTGAAGTTTCGAGGAACGGAGTGTCCTTAACACTAATTTTCTGCGGTTCCTTCTGGTTCTCTCTGCGTACCGCGCATATCAGGCCGAGATAAAGCAGAAGCTAAAAAAAGCAGACTAAGAATTAAAAGAGAATAAAAAGCGAAAGAAAATGGAATAGGTATATATTCTATATTTACAAAATACAACTGACTCTCCCAACTCTTTTCAGTAGACCTTTTTGACCGGGGGGGGGGGGGGGGCAGGCCACTGTGACAATGTAATATACCTGATTTGCATATTTTTTTTTGAAGTGCTGCTTAGATTTCATACTAAGTAGCAAATTATTTTTTGTTCTTACTTGTTAAATATGACGGTCCCGTAAACCAATTACTAAGTCATCTGTGAATTTTATTCAGAATATACCTAATCGTGGAATGGAAAACAATTTGTACCGAGAATGTTATGGAGATTTGACAAACGTCACAATTAAATAGTGTTTGTGCCCTATAATTAATTGCCTATACCCAGAGGTAGGCGCCTTTGATTCCGCGATCGGTTTGTAGGAAAACAATAATAAACACCTAATTTTACTGTTTTTTTCGTGAAAGTTCAAGTCATATATAGTGGTTTACCTTAAAAATCGTCCTAGTGCCCTAAACTTCGATATATGCGAATTATATACATATTATATATTATAGTCGATATACAAAAATAGGTTTCGTTTAACGAGTTCCAGCTTAAAGCACGACTAAGGCGGCAGGTCATAATAGAAAAACAAGTACAGACAAAAAAAATAATATTCAACCAACTTTTTAATAAAATGACTTTATAGCCTGATGCATTTCCGTAAAGAAAAATCGTTTAATTTACGTTTTATTGTAGAAGCGCGACCGTCCTACTACGCCATCTTCCGCCGCATTTATCTGGCCATCGGCCCTCGCGCCGGATTCTGCAAGACGCTTTGTGAAGACCCTTTCATGTATATTTAACTAGACAGATTGTTCTATTACTATTAAACTTTATATATTTTAAATACCATGAAGCTGTAAAGACAAATATTTGCCAAGTCAGCCACCCTCATCATTTAAAGCTTAAAAAATTACAATGAACACCTGTTTACTGATTCTTTACGTAGTAAACGATCGAGAACATGGATGTTTTATTTAGAAAATTCCAAAGGTAGACTTGACACATCCACAATTTACTTTTTTATAGATATCACAAGGCCAAAGTATTTGAAGTATTAATTTTAATATGGAGGACCGTCGTGGCGCAGATGCGCAACGTCCTGCCTGTAACGCTACGGTTTACTGGTTTTCGATCCCCAGTCGAGAAGATGGAGTTTTCTATTTCCATTTCTTCGCTCTGGCATCTAAGGCAAAGCGCGCGTTGAGTTTCCGCACTCAACACGCATGCCTCGAAAACGGCTGAAGTGGGGACGGAGTAAAGCAGACAGTAACGGAGTGTCTTAACACTAGTTCTTATGGTTGCCTGCAGTTTCCCTCTGCCTACCCGCCATTGCGGGATAAAGCGTGAAGTTAAAAAAAAAAAATTTAATATTAGGCAAGCCGCTAGGAAAAGCGGCCGTGTTGAGTTGCGGCCACTCAACACGCAAATGCCTCGAAAAAGCGGAAACCGGAACGTAGAAAGCAGGACTGATCAACGAGTGTCTTAACACTAGTTTCCCACAGTCCCTTCAGTTCCCTTCTGGCTACCCTGCTGGTGCGGGATAAAGCGGAACTAAAAAAAAATTGTTTTATATGATAATTTTAAATTGCCATTTCTAGAGACTAATACTATTTAATGACAAATAAGCATGTATTTATTAGTACTCAATAAAAGAAATGTAAAAGATATATTAATTAAAATGGGATATATGTTGATATTTTTTAAAGGATAAAAAAACTTAAACAAAATACGTTATAAATTTTTATAAGATGACCTGTTCCTTATTAACGTCTAACCAATCTTAGTTTTTAAGATAACAATTGAACCGATATAGAAAAATAAAGAGAGAGTTTTTTACATTAAAAGCTGCATTAAATTACTACTGCACATGATAGTGGGCAGGTATTATTATTTTTATCTTTGCAAATATAGTGTCTAAAGCCATCGGGTCCGGCGGTTCATGGAACGCCGGCGCGCGCGTTCGCAACATTCTCCCATATTTCCATCATCGATCCGTCTGATGCGCTCAAATAAATTATTGGACATTTGACACATGGACTAACAGGGTTTACCAGCAATAATATACTTATTTATGTATGAACTATAATGCACTCAGCCTATGTACTTTATGTTTTAGAATAGGTACAGCTCTTTTTAATTATAAGTGTACATAAAATAAATTATATAGAAGAAAACCAAACTGAAAACATTTTTTTGTAACTCATTTTCATCTTTTTTTTCATATTACTAACCGCAAATTACATAAAATTTATTATATAGTAAACAAAATCTTGTCTCAAATTTTATTAAATACTTAAATAATTTTTGTTTTTTTAATCCTATAATAAAAGAAAATATTTGTTACTGTTTTAATATAAAAAATATATTAAAGCGATAACTAAAATTTTACGATCAAGGCCTCTACATAACCCGGCCGATACTGATGACGCCATTTGAGTGGCCCTCATGTTTTCGGTTCAACCGAAACTCTTTTTATACCCTCGTCTACTGTGAATATAACAATAACATATATGTATGGGTCTAGTAGTTTACACAATTTCCGTCTGAGGGCATTTAAGACCGGGGGGGGAATGCCTTGCCATATTAGGTCAAGCACATATTTCGCGAGTGACGTATCAAGACGTTTATTTATATTGAATTGCTAATTTATCATTGGTTTGCTATTGTCTTCTAAACGTTTCAAAATTTATTAACTGTTTATTGTTCATAGTTTATTTTAACTCGAATCTTAAATTACTCATTCTCAATCTCAAACGGTATATTTGTTTTTAAAAACACAAATAATTAAGGTTTTTATCAACAATGAAAGTAAACTAAATCTCATAGTAAAAATGATAAAAATTATTTTATCAACCCACGACCTTTTTACTTAGTACAATATCTCCGTATTAACATAAAATAAACCAAAACAAATTTACTACAGATAGTCATCTCCACCTAACTTGTTGTAGGCGCGAAAATAAAAAAAGCGGCTACGTACTACTACATTTCTCTACTTAATGAATATAAATAATGACTTTACGTCGCAAGCCTTGAGTGATTATAATCAACAATGTTAAAATATACTAACCGAACATAAGAATACGATTCAACATTTTTTTTCAACCCAAAAATAGAACTCACGGCAATATATCTTAAATACTTACCGAATTTATTTTGGGTTTTTACTGAATGACTTCACATACATGATACCTACCTATAGTAAACAATCGATTAAAATATGAAATTACTATCATAATTATAATATACATCTAGTAAAAGAATCAATTAAATCTTTTAAAACATGAAATTAATTAGTGGCGTAATTGAAGGAATACCTAACTCTTTACGTTTTATCTGAGAATTATTTATTTTTTTTAAGTAAAAATATTGATTGTGATAAAGACAGCGCGTCCCTGAATCACCAACATATAAAGATATCAACAGATAAACCATATGCATAAAATGTAAATAATGACCTGTTTATTTTTTTAAAACGTGAAAGCTTATACTGCTATAAGCAATAGTAAGATGAGGCAGATGGACCGCAGGAACCAGTACCTGTGTTTAAAACACTCCGTTCCTACTTTGGCGCCGTTCGAGTGGATTGCGGGTGGCGAAAAAGATCGTCAGGTTTCCTAGTTGTCAGAGCGAGAAAATTAAGATGAACACAAACCCCATGTGCTAACAGGGAGATATAATCCTCATGCTCTCAACGGCTCCCGTGTTTTTTTATGTCGTCATGCTTATTCCGCACATAGCAGCGTAGGCAGCGGGAACTGCAGGAACCACAATATAATAAAAGCTTCTGAGGTTATCTATAGATATACATGTACGTCAAACTAATACCTTTATAAAGGTAACTGTCGTACTTACTTAATTTTTGTCGTCTGAAAATTTTCTCAATTATTTTGATATATATTTTATTCGTATAAGAGCTTGATGATGTTATATCGCCTATAGTAAGGCTTACAACCGTTCTTTTGTTAAGGCTTGTCAAACTGTTAATAATATTTGCATGCACCGTTTTACACCTTATCAATAATAAATAATAGAAAAAATATATAGAGGGCCGTCGTGGCGCAGAGGCGTAAGCATCTGCCTGTAAGCGCGACGGTTTGAGGGTTCGATTCCCACTCGGGGAAGATGGATTTTTCTATTTCCGTTTTCTTCGCTCTGGGAACTAGGCAAAGCGCAGCGTTGAGTTCCGCCACTCAACACGCAATGCTTCGAAAAAGGCGGAAAGTGGGGACGGAAAAAGCAGGAATTAAGCAACGGAGTGTCTTAACGCTAGGTTCATACGGTTCCTGCAGTTCCCTCTGCCTACCCTGCAATATGCGGGATAAAGCGTGAAGCTATAAAAATATATTTACAATATTTAACACTAAGCGTAAATTTAATAAAATCTTAAAGTCACATTTACTTAGTTATTTACTAGAATTTCTCCACATTACATCATCTTATAGGGCAAATAAGAATCAATCGCCGATTGTAATTTAACAATAATAATTACACAAAAAATATAATCGTAGATTTGACTAGTTTAGTCCACAATATTAAATATAATTTATGTATATTCTTAAAAATATATTTTAAACGTTTACATTTTATTTTTTCACTATATTTATTATATACATATTAGAGCTCCTATTCACATCTTCATAAATATTCACAAAAACCACATCTTTATATTGCACCGTTGCGACATGAAAGGAGGGAAATCAAACAAACATATTGTTAACAAAATAAATAATAGTTTAAAAAAAAACTAAAAAACACGCTTTTTATAGAAAATCGAACTAAAAAATAGAAAATAAATTTAAATGAATTTCAATTAAGAAAATAGTGTTAAAAATTTCAATGAATATAAATTAATAGTAGTGTGAATAAAAAAATTTAATTTAAATATTTTATTTTAAAAAAACCGTGGGGTGCATGGTGTCAATGGTTATAAATATTTTATTGACAGATATGAGTAGAGTGATTATCATTTCGATAATATCTTAAAAAGCACCCCGCGCCTTTTTTTATTTTCTAGTATTTTTTTAATTCAAATTTATTAAAATTTATTTTCTATTTTTTAGTTTGGTTTTGTTTAAAAAAAAAGTAGTTTTAGTTTTTTTAAAATTATTATTTATTTTTCACTTTTTACTTTGGTTTCTTTATGAAAGCTTGTTTTTAAATTTTTTAAACTATTATTTGTTTTGTAGAATTAAAATTCCCTTTAGTATACAAAAATTGGTCAATATCAGAGAAAACGGCCAAATATAATTATTGGAAATATAAATTAACATCGAGTCCTGCCTTATCGGCTGTAGAGAAAAATTATAGAAAATTTTAATTATTCTTCTTACCTTATCGACTATAGATGAAAAATATAAACAAAATATATAAATTAACATAAATCATATTTTGCAAATTGAAAAATGGAATAATTTTATCAAATTAGTGTATTGTCATCGGTCCTCGATAAATCTACAAAGTTTGAACGAAATCTGGCCATTTAAAGTGGGTCAAAATCGCGTCAAAGAAGTCAGTTACAAACATACAAATGAAGCTAATATAAAGCGTGTAATAATTATACAAAATTATTTTAAAAACGGTCAAAGAAAGGGCATAAATACAAGAAATAAAAACAAACTGCAAACTCCTAATTTTCGACTTCTAAAAATTAATAAAATTGAGTACAGTCGTGATGCAGAAGTGCAGCAACTGCCTATATTCGGCATGGTTTTTGATTTTGATATTTATTAAGAAAGATGTATTTCCAGATTTCATTTCCAGTTTTTTCGTTCTGGCAAATAGGCAAAGCCCTGCGTTATGTTTTTTTATTTACATTAAAAGAAAAAAGAAAAAGATTTAATATATATTTGGGCGGTAATTTTTGACGAACGCCATCTTTGTTAGTTTATTTGTAACAATGTATAACAGTAGATAAGTGTAGAAATTTATAAATTGAATATAAATGTTATATTTATAAGATCAAACATTTTAAATTAATTAATTGTATTATGTAAATATTGAGGCTTATTATAATAAAATAAAAAATATACACATTAATTAATCACATTACCTTAATATTTTTTGTAGTATGGCAACAAAAATTGTTTTCGCGAGAACCTTGTGAGCATCATGAAATTTATTTTGATTGCAAAATTGTTATAGAATTTATTAAGAAAAGTTAAAAAGCGCTATATTGTGATAGTGTTATGTTTGTTATGAATATATATTTGATTTACAAGTGGAGCTCTTAAGGAAATTGCTTGCCATGGCCGGCCCGTCCGACGGCGACCCCGACGGATGGGTCGAGTTCTGCGAGCGTCAAGCTAAAACCACCGCTCAGGACTTTGCCAAGGCTTGCTTACAATATTTACAGACCACCGCTGGGGAAGCCGCCGCCCGACCGATATCACAAAAAGAATTTTTAAAGAAATTTGTTGAATGCTTCTCTGAACAGTTCGATTTTGAATTCGGCAAACTTAAAGCTCAACATAAACTTCCAAACGGAACACACACCGGCCACGATGAAAGCGATTATTCTGAAGATACTGATTCACCTAAAACACAACATAAACCGTTCTTTAGAAGACTATCTTTTAAAGGTTTACGGCGTGGGAAGGGCTTATTCCATAAACAACACTCTGACGAAGTGGAATTATCGTCTAATATGAATAAACATAAGACAAAGTTAGCTAAAATAGTGGTGGAATGTAGAAAAGACGGACTTGTAAATTATTTAACTCCAGAAAGTCTTGAACAGCCCAGTGGTCCACAAAAATGGGAGAAATGTAGATTAGCGTTAGTTAAAACTGTTGGTGGTTATATGTTAGAATTTTATTCACCGCCTAAGGCTCAAAAACCTAGAAGTGGAGTGTTTTGTTTTCTTATATCAGAAGCCAGAGAAACTACTGCTCTTGAAATGCCAGACCATGAGAACACATTTGTTTTAAAAGTGAGTAATGCTTATACTTTTTTATGCTTGTTTACTTTTCTTTTGAACTTTAATTGCAATATTGTAATTACTTTAATAATTAATTAAAATTTTAAAAAATACTTTATATTGAAATAAGAAAGTATAATTAAATTTACTTTATTCATATTAACTTATAAGCATAATATAAATGTAATGTGGTCAAATTCAATAACAAAACCATTTTCCAGGCAGATAATAATATGGAATATGTAATCGAGGCTGCTGATGTAGATGATATGAAATCCTGGTTGGCCACTATAAAATATTGTATGAGGTCAGCTCCCACATCCCAACCGCCCCCTGAAGCCCTAGCTGGTCTTCCAGAACCAGCTCCTCCTGATCTGCCGCCTAGAAGAGATCTACCATCAAGCACTAGTAATACTGACCTAGCAACTGATACTCCGGAGGAAGCTGAGTTAGGTAATTATCTATCTATGTATATTAAAACAGTTTAAGTAGAACTTAGTTCTTTGATTAATACTTAATTATGTTTTATAAGTTCAAAGTGAGATTTTGAATGCAGGTTTTTAAAAAAATTTTATGCAAAAATATTCAATGTTTATTATTTTTAATAAAGATGTGTAAGAATTTCAAATCTTTCTTCACTTTTTAAATTACTGGCAATCACACAACTATAGCAATGTTAAGTTACATTGGTACTAAGCCAGAGTATTTACAAAATTTTTAAGACAACAAAAATTTAAGAGGTTTTATATAATAGTTAATGCACTGTTCTCTTTTGTCTGTTGTCTTGTTTGTTTCATTTTAAGTTATATTTAATGCAATATTATAATGAAAACTTTTTTCAAAACACAACTTACATTTTAAAGTAAGCCAGCTTCTTCATATGGAAGAAGCTTGCTCATGTTACAATATTCAGATTATTTATATTGTACTGTAATACTGTATACTGAATAACTTGTACTTGTTTAGAGTTAGGGTTGTTAGGTAGAACAGCGAAATCTTTAAAGTTTATCTACATCCCTTATTAATTAACTTCTAGAATGCAATTTGAAGACTCGCACTGTCATCAGTGCCGCCTTTGAATTGCATCACTTTAGAATTTGGTTAGGTATTAGGAGAAGTTTGAACAGTAGATGTGAGCATTAATGCATTTTAAAGGTGGTTTAAATCTACATTTGGGTTGCAAGGGCTGGCACCATTACAATGAATCAGTGGGATACTAAGTAGTATTTTCTTCTCTGGTACTTATAATTATTGAAGAAAATATTAAATTTTAATTTTGTAAAGTAAAGTAAAGTTTTACACAGTAAAGTTTTATAACATAATTTTAATTGTCTAACCTTAGTGACTTTTTAATTAGTTTATTGAAGGTAATTGTTTATCAATATCCTTTTTATTATCTGTATTAATTTACCTTAAAACTTAAAACTATATTTATTACGCCTGCTATTCCTTTTTATATTTCAGGCCATTCAATAGAGATTACTACATACATTTATACTATAATCCAATATTTAAAAGAATTATATTTTTATTAATGATTTTTTTATTAACTTGCCTCTTCTACATTATGATAGCATAACAGAGAGTCTGCTTTCAGATAACTTGCTTCACTTGAATTAATTGTTCTCCAGCAACCTCTGTTGTGGAACCATTGGTTTTCTTCTCATACCATCACAACAGTTGCCCTGCCTTGTGTGTCTCAGAGTCTAACTTTACATTACTATTTAGCATCATATATAAAAATACACCCTTTAGATCAATATTTTTCACTACCTATTATCCGCCGTGGTGTAGCGGTAAAGCGTCTGACCATAGACGTGACAGTTGTAGTCGATTCCCACTCGGGGAAATTTCTTTTACATAAACCCCTTCACACTGGTAATGACACAAATTGTTGCATCACACATGGTGTATTGACAATTAAACTGAAATTTAGTAAGAAGTGTCTTAACACTAGGTTCTCCTTTGCCTACAATTCTAAAATACAGAATTTACACACACACATGCACTCAGTACATAAATCGTGAACTTTATCCCGCTGAAAGCAAGGTAGGCAGAGGGAACCACAGGAACCGTGGAAACCTATTGTTGCGACACTCCGTTCCCCACTCTCCGCCTACCTACGGAATATATACAAATGGAGACACACATAGTGTATTGAAAATTAAATTGAAATTTAGTAAGAAGTGTCTCAACACTAGGTTCGTTTCGCCTAACTTTCTATGTACAGAAAATAGGAGAATCTAATTATTTTTTCGATTTTTGCGTTTAATATTAACCAGTAGTTAAAAACTTAATAATTATTTCGATCTTACAGACGAACTGACCAAGAATAGGTTTAGAGTTAGCTTATATGCGGTTGAAGTAGGAGCGAGAGGTATAACAGCGAAATCTCTCTATAGTTAACTAAAAGATCTCGGCCTGTCTAGAACTATCACTAATTCATTTCTAGATCGCACTTCGAAGGCGGCTTTGGTAGAATCGTTTAAAATTTGTTTAAGTAGTGGGAGGAGCTCGGACAGTGAAGGTTGCTCACCTTTTAATGCATTTTAAAGAGGGCCCCTTTAAACCTACACTTGAGTCGCAGGTCCCAAGCGCTGCTCGGAGCTCCTCTTCCTACAACACGATGGGCCCGGCACCCGCACGATGAATCCATGGAACGCTAAGTAGTTATTTCTCTCTCAGGCTCTATAGCAGAGGAAGTATGCGAGCCCCGTCTCTCGCTAGCCGAGTGGCCCTGGTTCCACGGCACGCTGGCGCGCGCGGCCGCCGCCGCCTGCGTGCTGGACGGCGGCGTGGCGGCGCACGGCTGCTACCTGGTCCGGCAGAGTGAGACCAGGCGGGGGGAGTATGTGTTGACGTTTAATTTTCAGGTATGTTTGTTCGTTTGTTGTTGTTGTTTTTTTTTTTTTTTATTTTAGGTTGAGGGTAATAGATTTTTGATGTATACAGTTAAGTGTGGATTTGAGTCGATGTTTTTATTTTACAGTTTTTTTAATAGGTACTCTATATAGAGTTATATACTTTGTCATGAATATAAATGTATTTTAGGCTTAGTTTAGCACCAATTGTGATCAATTATTTCAATTTTTTTGTTTATTTTGGTTCATGAAACTTTTTAGTTTTCTCCTTTTTTCTATAAATTAATATTTTATTTTTTATCAATTTTCAACCTATTTTATACAATAATTTGAAATACTTGATACTATTGCTTATTATTACAGTTTGCATCATCAAAGACATACATACTATTACTAGTAATTAAAACTTACACAATATTTAAATATTGTCTTCAGACTCTCTAGCTTATATTTATTTCAAAGAAATAACTATGGCTATAAAAGTTTCGTTACAAAACATTGTGTCCTACAAGAATCATGTGCAGCTTTGAATATTCATTTTGTTAAAAATATATTTATTTTATAATATAATTTATTGCTTAGTAATACTTAAATTGTTATGATACATTCTTTTATTTTTATAGCTTGAGCTTCAATTAATGATATAAAAACAATTTTTAAAAGGATAATATTTTATTTATTTTATCTCAGGGTCGAGCTAAACACCTTCGTATGACGCTAAGTGATACAGGACAATGTCGGGTCCAGCACCTCTGGTTTCCCAACGTGCACGACATGCTCGAGCACTTCCGAGCCAACCCCATACCGCTGGAGTCTGGCGGCGCCGCTGACGTCACACTCACGGAGTACGTCGTCTGCCAGGACGGCCACAGACAACAAGTGAGCGCAACGGTTGATTAGTGAATGGCCAGTTTAATTTTTTTTTACTCTATGGCTCCCCTAATGTCACACATTTGGCTGTTTGTGATGTTACTTGTGCCTGTGAATTTGAAATGTCAATGTCAGTGTCAACGGTCAGTGTTGTGTCGCGATCGGCTTAGTATTGTACAGATTTTTTTTAAAGTGTCGTTTTTGCTTTTTTGTTTAGCGCCTTTTGTTTTTTATAGTAATCTTAAATTATTATTTAATTTATTTATAATATTGAAGTTTGAAACAAAGCATACTAATTACTAAGTAATTGCTCATTTGCACTGTGGATATGTTCACACATATATATGTGAGCTATGATTGTTAAATCAAATGCGGCATTTTAATTTTTTTTATTTGACACCCGAACTGAAAAAAAATAGTTTTACCTTATTTTTATTGTGTATATTTATTTGTATATTGTTGCATTTGTAATTTTATCTTTTAAATTAGTTTTAAGACTGGTAATAAATTCTATATATTAATCTGAAGAGGCTCTTATCCCACCTTACATTAGTTTTTATCCGCAAGTCAAAAGTAATATTCATTTTTTTTTTAAAATATAGTAATTTTTTTAATGTACACTATAAGTTTTCTGCTCAAGAGTTTTAAGTAAAACAATATTTATATTAATAATAATATAATAAAAATTACATGAGTGGTTTGATAAATGAAACAAAATATTTATATAAATGGAATTACAAAAATTAATAAAACTTTGCCTGTTCTTATATATGAAGGATAAAGTTTGAATCTATTTATTTGTTTAAATAGTGGTCTGCCATTCAAGTTTTTCATTTTTAAATTAAATTATACTTTAAACAAGTATCATTAAAAATTATATAGTAATTACAATGCAACAGGTGCTTTTGAATAGATTCAATTCAACACCTAGTCACTTACACACAAAAGTAATTCTATATTAATTTTATTTAAATTATTTTCTTTTAATTCTTAAGGTATTTCGTTGCTTATTTTTGTCTCAGTGTTCATTATTTTAATAATATGCTTTGATGACATTTTTTTGTATAGTTAGATATAGATTATTAATGATTTCTTTTAGTTTGTATATATATGTAGTTGTTTTTCTTTTGGTCATTCTTATCATACTTGTACATTTATATTGAATTTAACATTGTTACAAAAATTTGGTAGGATTAACAATGGATATAAATGTAAGTTCTATACAAAGTAGTTTTATACTATTTATTATGGCCTAAGACAGTTTTTTGTTTTTGTGTATATATAAGAGAAATAGACAGCACTAATTTATTTATTATATTTTAGTCTGTGGCAACTGAAAGCATAGATTATGCTTTATGACATGCAAATTGAATTTAGTTGTTTAAATTTTAATATCACATATTGACTGGCAGTAATATATTTATATGCGGTTGAAGTAGGTAAAAATTAGTAATTTTTTATCAAAGTTTTATTTGATGTCATATACACACTTTTTATTTTTTTTATTTTATTTTAATATTTCCAATTTCGCATTACATTGCTGCCATAGTTTTTAGATCTGTATGTTATGAATAAATAATTATTCAAGATTTTTTTACAAAAAACTATTAGTACTGTTAGGCTATAATTTTTGATTTGTGGTTTTTTTATAAATTGATTATTAAAAAATATGCTCTACTTTAATTGTATAAGCTTAAAGTGCATTGGTGCCTGCGATGTATATTGATCAATGTAGAATTAAAAATTTGACATTTTTTTTAATAATAAAATAATATTAAGAAAAATATAATTTGAAATCCAGTTCAATTTTGCCAGTTGTTTTAGTTCTACATTTAATAATATTATTTTTAATTTAATTCAGCTTTTTGTTTAGTTATTTGATATATTATTTGAGGCTCTCGGTTGAAATGTCGCATAACATTCTTATTTGAATTTTTTTAAACATTTCATATGAGTTAAAAAAACTATTTTTAAATGTTATGCCGCTCACTGTTAAAGCCAACTTATTGTTAATATTTTGTACAAAACGAACTTATGTTCATTTCAAGCTTTAAACATATTTCTTGGTTGTAAATTTATTATTAAATCATATTTTGCTGAATGGCTTTGTTTTTTATTTTGCATTTTCACTTTACTTGGCTGTTTGTGTGAGTACACTTAACTTGCTTTTTTATGTTATGTCCTAATTTCATAACAAAAATGTAGTTATTCTAGTATAGTTGTGATTTATCTAATTATTAATATTAAGAATTGAAGTTACAATAAGATGCCTTTACATTAGGTTAGCTGCAAACAAAATGAGTGTCAAAGTGTCACCATTATTATTATTATTTAGTTTCTAAAGAGATATATTAAGAAATTAATGCTGTACATTTTTTATTCAACCTAACTTGTGCTTGGTCAATAAGGTGGTGCTCAATGTTTTCCTTGGTGGATAATTGAAAAAGAAATTATATAATACTAAATTCTCTACCTATATATAAAATAATTCTCTCATTTATAAACATTATATTAAAAAAGCTGAACCTTTTTAAAATAAACTATTATTTGGCATAATATATGAATCATCAAATGACGAAATATGATATTATTTCCTAGCATCTAAATTCATTCACGATGATAACCTTTAATCGTTATGAAGATTTTTAGTATCCCTCCTTTTATTAGCGAAAACTGTGATATATGCGAGAATTAAAAAAAATTCAACCTCTCATTTTAATATTTAATTATATTTTCCAGCTGGGAGTGTCTCTCGGTAGTGATGTACGAATGCGTCGTGTGGAACTCGAAGCTCTTCTAATCGCAAGTGGAGCCCACCACGATATAAGAGCGGTGGACAACCAATATGTATTGTGTAATATGAGACCGTCTACTATTGAAAGAACATAAGATAAAAGTTACAGCAGCGCGTATTTAATACAAAAAGAGGCTAAGAATAAACTTCTAATTATATTATTTTGAAGTCAATAACAACAAAAAATAAAATTAAATGTTTTGTTGACGCAAAAAAAGAACACAAGTTAAATTATATTTAAAGAAAATGACATTAGTGACTTCCCCAATTTATGCGCTAGATTCCTGATATTTGGCTCTCTGTATATAAATTATGACCCAAAATCTACCTTTCATTATTAATATTAATATAATATATTAATTATAATGTTATTATTATTGTGCGTTAGAGCTTATAGTGTAACTTCTTTTATATTTTTGTTTTGATGTCAACTTTTTTAATCATTTGAAAGAACATTTATTATTTAGCTGGCTACAGCTCATATTAAGTTGTAGATTTTATATTTTTACTAATGCTGAGTAAACTGTATTTGTAAATAATACTAATATGATATTTGCGCTTTTTATTTAAATTTTGTGATCATGATTTGAAGATCACTGGTAATATATTTCATGCCATTATCACATTTTTACATTCATATTTATAATTAATGTCTATTATAAAAACTAAGCAAATTTGTAAAATATGGTGACTTATCTTCAGTTAACTGTTATCTGCAATTAATGTCGTCAGTATTCATTTCATTTAGTGTAATTTGTATAAATATTTCG
This sequence comes from Dione vanillae, assembly GCA_037178615.1. Lineage (NCBI taxonomy): Eukaryota > Metazoa > Arthropoda > Insecta > Lepidoptera > Nymphalidae > Dione > Dione vanillae. Next base: position 133,673 of record JAZFAU010000233.1, on the reverse strand, counting down.
TAAATATGTTTAAATTGAAATTATTTGTAATATTTGCTCGTCTCTTAGAATAACGGTCTTGTCATATTCGATCAACGGTCTTGTCAAATCGATTTATTTTTAATTTATCTATTAACTCGTTTAATTTATAATGTATTTCATTAAAAACAATATTTCTTTTGATATTAAAATGCTAAATTGTCAAAATATTCATTTAAAAAACGAACGTTTTTTTGAAATAGTATAGTTACTGTTTTTTTTTTAATTTATAAGGTGTATTTTTTTAAATTACTTTCATGTCAGTTTTAGTGTTGTGTGTTATATAAGTATCGTTGGTCGAATAGATAGTTTAACATTTTGAATGCTCGCTAAGGTACGTAAGGCTTGGCCGCTTTTTGTCTAGTTCTAAGTAGCTTATTAATTATTATGAGTATTCTGATTATAAAATAAATATGTTGTGCTAAGAAGATCTTTTCAAAATTGATTGAGATATGTTCTATAGTTTTAATTTGCTAAGTTATGGAATACAATTTTAAAATATATACATATATATATATATATATATATATATATATATATATATATATATATATATATATATATATATATATATATATATATATATATATATATATATATATATATATATATATATATATATATATATATATATATATATAATAATTTGCAAATTATAAAAATACCAGTAAAAGTAATGTAAATAATGTTCAGAATATGTTTGTGCAATTATATTTTTTATTTATATAAGCTGCTACATGTATCTAGTCATGGTTGGAAGTCATATTTATTTTAATTATTAATATCATTTTGTGTTGTTAGATATATAAATTAAACTATATAAGTTTCATTTTCATTTGCACAGTATTTTTACTTATTTTTTTATTTTTTAATATCTTTTATTATAAGAATTATAACCGAGTAAAGAATGTTTGTTTTCTAATATAGAATGTGATGAGGAAGTCTAGTCTTGCTTATATCGTTAAAACTGTTGTTAACAATAGAAACTGTGCTACAAAATAACTTAATTTTGATATTAAATAGTCAAATATAAAATGGCAACTACTGAACTGATTTTAAAGACTAATATTAGTGAAATAGTAGATATCTAAAACACCCAAAGAGGGTATTTGTATTAAATTAGATTAAAATGTTGTTGGAATTGAATATTGATATTTTAGATTGTAAAATAATAATAACAAGTAAATTTAATTAATTGTTTGTTCTAGGATTAATAAGACACTTTATAATTTGGGTTTACAAGGCTGGATGAGAGTAAGATCTGTGCAATTTTGTTTTTTAAACGAAAATTTAATTATTTTATGTAAATATATAATTTTATTTTTTGATAAAAGATGTACATATCTTATTTAAACGTATATTTTCATACAGTAACGACCAATTCGTTTATTATTTACATGTTCTAATGAAGAGCACTTCGTAGACCCAATGTATAGAGTGTTAATACTAATGTAGCGTTGGGCGCGATCTTAAAGAAAATCTTTTTAATCTGTTATCAAAATGATTGTTGAACCTTATTATTTTGTAAATCGTTAAAATTTCATAACGCAAAACGTTTTTCAAATTTATTAAAATTAGTAAATTATTCTATATCGCCCATATATAAATTAAAATACGTATTTGAAAACGAAATAAACATATTATACGATGTGAAGAAGCTCTAATTCGACTCAACTCTATATTAAATTTAGTTTAATGACATTTAAAATGGTAATGGTTTCAACCATTTGTTTCATTTTAAAGTATTATCATTTGTATTTAGTATTTTTTTAATATTTAAGAGAGTGCCCAAAGCAAAGTTAGTCGTGTTATGCCAAATAGATCTAAATTGTAACGCGTTTGACATCGATGTTGCCTTCACAAAGCTATTGTTCATTCATAATCAATTGTTTTAGTAAATACTAGTTTTAGATAAAAGTTAAAATATTAGTTTGAAATTAACTTATTATAATTTTAATGGGCTTTTAATTATAAAAAATATTGTACATAATGCATGTGTTCAATAGTAATAGGTTCACACTTCGTATATTATGTTAGTGCATGTTTCTAGAACAAAATTGTAAACATATAAAACATATAGATATATGTATAAAACACATGATTTTCACATGGTTTTTGAGTAATTAATAAAAAAATAGTTTTGTTTTTCAATTTCCGTGATGTTATAAATACTTCTTAAGGTGATCATTGATTGGTGTGTCGTTAGTACACTAAAGATATATCTTTTATCCATAAATTTTTTATTAACAAGTACATTGTACGTCATGTTTTTCTTTCTGCATATTTATTTTTTTTTCTTAAAATATACTTTGGTTTAACAAAACCAGTGTGAAACAGTAACAGCTTAATAAATAATTAAAAAAACCTACTAAAAGAATAAAATGTATAACTTGAAAATTTACAATTTTGTTCTACATGTACCTAATAGTAATTCATTTACATGTTAATACATTTGCTTAGGACATCTTAAATTTTGTTACTCTTACACTTACATAATATCAATAGTTGATAAGTATTTATTTATTTTATATGAAAATAAGTAAAAATCTTTGCATTGATTACATCAGTAAAGGAGCGATTGATTCATTTTAAATTACATTATCGGTGGCGGATTTTCGAGCAGGCTGAGTAAAGGGTCAGTTATAAAAAATATTCAATGTTTATAAAATATTATATTTCTTATTGCAATTTGAAAGAGACGAGGAATTAAGGACAGAATGCAAGATTTTTGTGAATGGAAAATTATTAGAACAAGTGAATGAAGTAGTAAACTTGGGAAGTATGTTAAGTAGAGATGGTAGATACGAAATGGATGTGGAAGGACATGTTGCTGCCGGTAACAGAATGAACGGTGCCTTAGCTGCGTTGTTGAGACGACAGAACGTCAGCGTCGCTGCACGTTTGGCCGTACACAATGCAGTTCTGGTTACAACGCTGTTATATGGCAGTGAAACGTGGGTATTACAGAAGAAGAATGAAAGAAAGATGAATGCTGTGGAGATGCAATCTCTTTGAAGGATGGTAGATACTAGCGAGGATGTCACAGTAAGAATGAAGAAGAACGTGCTCAGATGGTTTGGGCACGTTTAAAGAATGAGTGACGAAAGAATGTTAAAACAGATATACGATGCAAAAGTGAGTGGTAAGAGAGGTAAGGGGAGACCTCGGTTGACTTTTGAAAACACAGTATCGAAGATACTAGAAGAAGGTCACATAAAAAACATGAGGACTCCCCGGGGAGCATGTATGAAGAGGTTAATGACAGCGAACGAGGCGAAAGAGGTATGCAGGGACCGCAGCGTTTGGCGCTCCGTTCTCTCTGACTACTCCGCTAGGGATAGAGCGTGAAGATATGTGTGTATGTTATTGCAATTTGTTTTTATTATCCACTACGTCAAAAATATTAAGATTCGTATGACAGTTTTATTATATTACATAAAAAAGTATATTTTACAGATTAAAAATCTAAAAAAGAAATGTACTTAAAAAAGGATTTTCAATGAGTAACAATTATTTATCTGTTAAATTAATTCCTGTTTCATTTTTTTTTAAATTAGAGAAAAGACTTAACAATATACAGCCGAAATAAATCCGACATTGATTGAAACACTAGAGATTGCACGAATAAAATGATTTCATAAAAAAATAATATAAATAAATGTAAAAAGCTCAAAATGAATCGATTCGCGTATCGTACTGTGTAATGTAACCGGGTACTTAACATTCCGTGTATCATGTTCGAATGGAAACAATATATTTTGCACAATGTTTAGTTTTTCTTTTCTTTTTTAACCTTTACTGTCTTTATCTTATTACCTTCTTACTTAGTTTTGGTCCGATTCCCGCTTTACTTAAGACCATAAATTAAAACATGGATTTAACTAGTCCTTATGAACTTGGTAAAATTATAAAACAACTAATATATTCAGAAATAAAAAAGGCTTTCTCAAACAAAGTAAATAATTAAACTATCGCTTCAAAACTAAACGCCGTTTGCCAAGTATAAGGCAAGCGTACACTATTCTGTCAGAGCGGCAAAGAGATATATCTCTTTCTCATTCAGCTGCTTTTTGAATGAAAGGTGACAGATTGACAACGTTTAACAGTATTCTTGTTGTACGAGATCTTTCGCCATTCGTATTTAATAATGACTGCCTCACGCGTTGCACAGCTGTATAAAATATATCCTGAAAGTGACTGACTGAAACATATCCTGAGCCTAAACTATTGAAAATTCTTAACTTTTTTTGAATACAGCCTTTTAATATTTAACTCTATAGGTCAGTGATTCTCAGTCTTTTTTGTTGTATTTAACGATTTCAAAATTTGACGGTACACAAAACACACAGAAAAATCTCAAAATTAATATTAAACCAAATTAACACTCGCCAATTAAAAGTGTGCGCCGAATTGAGACACATTCCTATTCACACGCCGCTTCATCATTACTTTGCAATACGAAAAAACGTGTTACAAAGCAAATAATACTTTTTTTCTTGTGGATTTAAATATATATTCATGTTAAAAATATTTTTCTCTCTAAATTATTTAATATAAATTATTTAAGAGGTCCGTCGTGGCGCAGAGGCGCAACGTCTGCCTGTAACGCGACGGTTACTGGGTTCGATTCCCAGTCGGGGAGGATGGATTTTTCTATTTCCATTTTCTTCGCTCTGGCATCTAAGGCAAAGCGCGGCGTTAAGTTCCGACTAAGTAACGGAGTGTCTTAACACTAGGTTCGAATGATTTCTGCAGTTCCCTCTGCCTACCCTGCCATGTGCGGGATAAAAGCGTGAAGCTAAAAAAAAATTATTTAATTTAACAATATTAACATCATTATGTAATTGCAAAATTTGACGGCACACAAATGTGACGCGGCGTAGTGGTTGAGAATCACTGCTATAGGTAATAACGAAGTAGTCCGAGCTTTCGAGTACACTCGGTATACTCACTATATATTTTCCTTTTAGGGATCATATCAAAAAATAACATTTAATTAAAATACAAAATCTGTGAATTTAAACGGCAAATAATATATAGTTGGATCATACATTCAAAAAACAAGTAAGAATAAAAAAGGCACAAGACACACAAGTCTATTTATTTTTTATAAAGTAGGAAAGTGGGGACGGAGAAAGCAGGGATTAAGCAACGGAGTGTCTTAACTTTAGTTTCCCACGGTCCCTGCAGTTCCCTCTGCCTACCCTGCCTTGTGCGGGATAAAGCGTGAAGTTAAAGTAGCAAAAAAAATTCTTAACTCTTCTTAATATTCATCTAATAAAGGCACTATATAAAACTCTGAGAACATCTGTCGCTGATCATCTTTCTCCAATTTCAGTTGGAGCAGTAACAGGCCATTAGAACTGCATCTTAAGACTACCTGTAATAAATAATTTCGTATTAAAAATATTGTAAGATAAAAATATAATAAAAAATAAACGATTTTTAATAACTCTATGTCTATGAGAAGATTTATAAAAATATATGGCAAGAAGCGCGGGTTCGAGTCCTAGTAGAATCAAAATTAAACATTTCTATAGTCAAGAGACAATAAAAAAAATATGCTGTATGTTGAGTTCCGCCTACCAATATAAAATATATTATAAGAGTGGAATAGAGTGCCTTAACACACAAAAATATGAGATTGTCTTTATAAGTTTTACATTTATTATCTACTTTCTACCTTAACAACTATCAGTTCTCTAAGAACATGTGTCTCTCCACAGTGACTTCAAATTCAAATTTCTTATAAAATATCAATAAATTTTTAAGCTTTACACTTTTTCCTACTTGTAGCAGAATAAGCAGAGGGAACCGCAGGAACCTAGTGTCAAGACACTCCGCTCTCCGCGCAAACGGAGTCATTTGACAATATTTAATGGTCACAAACTTTTAACGTTTCCAAGAACTATAAATATTATGAAGACATACAAAAGCAGAGAGAACTTAATTTTAAGACACTCTGTTCTCCTCAATTCCAGACATTGTGTGTTAAGTGGAGAAATTTTGCACTGCACATAATCTATAAATATATATATATTAGATTAATAATGTTAGTATTACTAATTATAGATTTAATACAAAGTTAAAAACCTTAGATGAGACAGCGAGTGCTTTCATAATAAGCCTTATATGGTACAATTGGTATTTGAGTGTGACAGCTTCTTCGCAAGTAAAGCTTTGCACCATTTCAGATGACTTCGGTATATCTATACAAGATCTGTCCTGGAATAAATATATAGTATATAGTATTAGCTTACTCCTACCTTGTCTAGACATTATTCCAAACAATGTTATAGAAGGGGGTGGTTTTAGATAATAAAGATTACAAAAGACTTCAATTATTTATTGAATAATTTATGTCATTTAATGTAATTATGTGGAATCTATGTCCGTATATACTCAAAACATGTAATCTATGTGTGTTTCAATGTTTTTCTTTTAAAATTAACTTTAACCACTTCTGTTTCCTAACAATAGTAATAATCACAAAAAAAATAATTAGTTATAAAAATAAAAAATATAACAACAAACTAATTTAAGAAATATTTTATGTTTTTAAAACTCTTAGTCCACACTAAAAAATACTTAAAAAAATGTCAGAGCGCTTGGGCAGTTTCCAAAAGGGTTCTAATCCAGATGCGTCCAAATTTTGTATGCTATCTTTAAGCACTAATTTAAATTTTCTTTAGTTTTAATTTAAAAAGGTTTTATTTTATCATAAGTGTAAATTAAAAAATTATTCTTATTGGATAGTCCATTCATTGAGGTAAGGCCATAGACCATACAAAACATTTTTCATACATATATTGTTATAATTAATATATGATATTTTATTGATATATTATTGGTGCAAATTCTCTATATGATTTATTATTGATAAAAATCTCCAGAACAACATAAATAAAGAGAAGAAGAAGATTGATAATAATGTCATATGTATGTTTGTCTGTCAAGATGTATTTTCTTAGAAACGTAAGGTATCAATATGAATTACTCGGGTCCAAAAATACAGTATGTATTTCATATTTAAAAGAAGGTCTTAACAGTTCGCAGTTAATAACTGCACATTATATTCCCATAATAATTATGAAAAATATACACTATTATCGTTTTCATAGAAAAATAGTAATAAAAGGCAAAAAATATACAATCTATACCTAAATGCGACTCGCCATTGACTGGATATTATTATATAAAACATTAAAAAAAATACCTGCATTCCATACGTAACAATACTTAAATGCGGATGCTGCGGTGACAGATTCATCTCAATAATATCACAAGACCTCTCTATATCCGCCAAGAGGCCTAGAAAAGATGGTGCCTTCAAAACTAATTTAGCTACTTCTGTAGCATCTTCATCTCTTAATTCCAATACTGAATCCGCCGTTTGAGTTGAAATTTCACAATCTGTCATCACATTGTTCACAGATTGTGGCTGTAAACTGTTAAAAACAAGAAAAAAAAATAAAAAAATATAATTTATTTATGAAAATGTATAAGATTTTCGACTCGAACCCGCACCTCTTAGACCTCTTGCGGACTCGGGGAGACTCGAACTCGCACCTCTTAGACCCCTTGGAGAGGTTAGCCAATTAGTAACATGTTAATATCGAAATTTTTAATCATAGCCTTATCCTCCCTGTGGAGAGGTATAATTATTTAAAAACATAAGAAAAGTCTATAGAGATGCTAACCAAAACAAAAATAACTTAAAATGTATTATTTTAAGTTATTTTTGTTTTATTTAATTTCAGCATAGTTTGATCAAAGCGTATGACTTAATTAGTATAGTTTGGACGATATACAAGAGGCGTAGGTTCGAGTGCCGTTACGTAAATATTTTTTAATGTTTTGAAAAGTTTTTAATGTTTTAAATCCACACTTAGGGCAGAAAAAAAATAAAAAATTGATCGCAACGGGATTTGAACTCGCAAATTCCAAATTTGTCTCTACACAAAGCTAACAACGCAATAACTTGTACAAAGCATATAAGAATTTGGATGCAACATGATGTACAGTTCATAGATAAGTGGTCACAGGGCTTCTTAAATTATTTAAAAAAATAGTTTTTTAAAATAATAAATCTTTTATATATAAAGAAGTAACAAAAAAAATAATATAATTATATAAAAGTGAAATAGTTTCCAAGTAATGGAAATGTAACCATATCTAAAAAATTGTCATAGTAGCTTACACTAATAATAACGGTGATCCGTCACATCTGTAATACATTTTCAAGCTGGACTCCTCGCTAGCTCCAAATATATTGAGCGACTCCGTTAGTACTGCTATACTTATCTGCAATTATAAATGTTTAAGTTTTTTTAATTAGGAAATTTTCCTTACTTTTTTTATACTTTTTCATGCACATAACAATGGGAATCCTAGTTTAACCACATTTTAGACATATATAATGTTAAAATGCAGAATTGAATGCCGTGTCTTGCCAGCCAATGCAGGCAATTGGAAAAGAAATCATTATGATATCAGATCATATCAAAACCACAAGTTAGGATTAACAGCTAAATACTGTCCCAATGTGTCAATATGGTCAGTAAATTATTGTATTAACATTCTAGTATCAATAAAGTATGTACAATTCAAATATTACAATATTCTTAAATATACAATGGAAAATATAATTATAATATTAATATTATTTTTGTTAATAACTAACACTAACATATCACTTATACTAACTAGCACTAAATTACCACAATATCATTTATAGAATCCTGATTAAAAGTTTTTATTTTGTTTCCCTTACACAATAATTCATACAGAGAAAATAATTTATATTTTATTATTAAATTAAATTACTTACTTTGAATAATACATCAACATCCTCCCTCACATGGTATTCAGTGAAGTTGTCTGCGGGGATATATGCTGATGCTTGCACACATTTACCTTCTTTCACTGTTAACTTTAGACCTTCAGGCATTGCACAGAATACAGCACACTGGAATATTTGAATTCATTTTAAACATATAAAGAGAATAATTAAGCAGTAAATATAGTTACTCTAAACAATGTTCTATAGTCAAAATCAAGAGTCGACAATCAAAATGTAAAATTCACTTTAACTATGAAAATGAAACAATTTGATTCTATGTAATATATAAGTAATAAATATTAAATTTTATTTACCTCTTGGAATTGTATAGCTTTTAATAAACTACACAGTGTTTTACCAGAATCCATAGATGCTGTGAAATAGTACTGTGATGTTCCTTCATCCATTTTGCTCATCTAAATCAAACATTGACATCACCAGCATGGAATACTGATCCTGTGTGACTTCTCTCTCCACAGTTTTTCCCAAGCATACATGCAATTCTACTAACTAGAACATGCTTGCAAGTTACTTGACACTTTCTTTCAATAACTTGATGTTTAAAAGCTCTACATGGACAGTAATTGATTTTTGGAAAAATTCTATAACATCTATTATTTTCGCCTTTAACTTCTATTAGCGTTCTCGCTTTATTAGCAGTAATGTACGTTTCGAGATAATTATATTTTTCTAGAATATCCAAAGCTCGTTGTAGCACAACACCAAATACAGAGTGCAATGTTAAGAGATCTTCGTCTGAAACTAAAATTAGTTTTCTTCTTAATTAATAATAAAATTAATTTGTTTTATTGGTGCACAACTATTACAATAAATTTTCTTACTTACGTTGTTTGTCGCTAGAACTTAATAGTTTTACTTCAATAGAATTTAGAACTTGTTCCGCGATTGTAGGTATTTTAGTTATCGTTTTGTTCATTACTAATTCATTTCCAGAATTAATTTCAAATAAACTTTATGAAAACATTTCAAATTCAAATTTCTTGCTTTTGTGGCTTCAAATACCATATTTTGAATTTGACATATGACGGTATATAAATTTTATTGCCATAATATAAATATCATAATGAAAAAGCTTGAAATAGTTGTTAAGTTCAAAATAAGTCTAATTTGAAAGTTTTCCATCTACAAAATATATGAAGAAATTTACAAGCTAACGTAGTGGTTTTAATAACTTAAGAAACTTGATAAAATTGCTTACAAGACGTTTTTTATAAGCATCGTCGTGACGCAGAAGCGCAACGTCGTAACGCGACGGTTTCTGGGTTCGATCCCCAGTCGGAGAAGATGGATTTTTCTATTTCCATTTTCTTCGCTCTTGCAAACTAGGCAAAACACGGCGTTGAGTTCCGCCTCAACACGCAATGCCTCGAAAAAGGCAGAAAGCGGGGACGGTGAAAGCAGGGACTAAGCAATGGAGTGTCTTAACATTAGGTTCCCATGGTCCCCGCAGTCCCCTCTGCCTACCCTGCCATGTGCGGGACAAAGCGTGAAGCTTAAAAAAATTATCCATTTATTATAAAAAATGTGTTTTCATTTTTGTTGCCTATTAACCTTTTGTGCGGAGTTACGTGGCGTGAAACAAGAGAGACTGCCTCGACTGTTGCGGCCACGAGCTTAGAGTTTACTCTAGGCTCGTGGCCGCAACAGGCAAGGCGGTGCTTTTCCGTTATAGAGACGGTTGGCTACAGTAATGGATGCCATCGGGGTTTTGAGTCAGTGCGGGATCTCTAGGGACCATTATGAGGGCGTCGATGTAATGAATATAGATACGCTTGAACATTCTGTAGAATAGGATAAGATTCTACCCACTCAAAGCTAAGCACTCCGATTCGAAGTCTTTATGTAGATCCACAATACGTACGTACTAATTTCCGAAGGAGATCTTAGTGTGCGCGAACACTGTATAAGCGTATTCCACGAAGGGGCGGATGTAAGTTTTTTACAATGTCAGCTTGTTACAAATGACATTTTACTCTCCTTGTAGGTAAGGGTGAAGGCAGTTCAAAATAAAGGAGGCTTTGTGTTATATGCGTAATGTAAGGTGATGCTCTGTTGATTTTGTCTTTTAAAATTGCTTAATTATATTTGTTTTAATAATATTTCATTATATTTTATAATTCAGCTAGTCTGGTCAGAATAAACAAAAACTTGAAGTGACCTAAGAAATAAACAACAAAAAAGTTTTATCCATAACTTTCAAACAACATTACAGCTATCAAATTAGAACTGTCATCGAGAGTTTAAAGAAATGAAAATGGTACATATTTTTATTGACAGTTCCAGTATACATTGACTTTGACGTGTGTTGTGACATATTCATCATTCAACGTTTTTACTTTAAAACAATCCCTGTTTACGTGTTTTTAATATTTTTACGCAAAATATGCTACATTCAGTGAAGTGTTAAATACAATAATAAGTTTATATAATAGTATATTTGTTATATAATCTTAAGTTAAAAACTTTTATATACAAAATTACGCATGTGAACATATTAGCACAGTAAATTTATAACATATGATTTGTAAATTAAAAGCATTGCAACGTTGAATCTCAAGAATATGGATAGACACATCCACAACATTATGTTTTATGAAAGATGTAGGCTCTGTCTAGATGAGAAAGGGTACTGTGATATATTTGAAAAGAACAACTTAAAAGAAGATATTTTAGATTGCTTAGGAATAAAAGTAACTAGTTTTGATGATGAAATTATATGTGTTATGTGTGTAACTGCTTATTTCTATCTATAGTTGTTTGTCTTTCTTTATTTACAGATAGCATTATTAGATCATTTACCCCAAAAAATTTGTGAAAAATGTTTGAACATTGTAAACAAAGTATCTGAGTTGCGGCAAATTGCAAGGAAAAATGATAAGCAGTTAAAATTACTTTTTTATGATGGAAGAATGGGAAAAGAGGTATGTTTTATTATATATTTAGTAATGTTTCTTAGGTTGATTATAAAAAGGTGCAGAATAGTATATTATACACATGTAATTAAAAAATTTATATAAAATTATTTCATAGAATTATTTGATACAACCATGATATAAAGAATATTTAGTTATAAGGTTCCATACTTGATTGATTCCATATTTGTGTCCGCTTGTCTGTCCATATGTCATAGTTGTATTTGCATCTATTTAAAGTACATAATTTTGATACAAAAGAAATAAATTAAGGGGAGTATGTAGAAATTTCAAAATATTAAGTACCCCTGATGAAAACTTTTAACAAAAATTGATATAGATAATATGTAAATATTACAAATAATTACATACAAATATAATTATTTGGGTATAGTACACAGTATTACTATACAGTGATAAAACATACAACATATAAACTTTTTTCTTTTACAGACTCAATATAAAATCGTGAACAGTGAACAATGTAATGTAGCTTCTACTCAACCACATCTGGCTATACAGACATTTTTAACTGTAAGGAAAGATCTGTTTGAGACGTCAGTGCCTGGGGTATGATTTCTTATATATGCAACAATTTTAACATAGTAATACTTAACTTGTTACCACCATTTATGTACTCCATACACAATTCACTTCTTAAGTGTGGTCAAATTAATTGTTTCATTATTTGTATATATATAATTTTCATGCACTTATACATTTTAGTTATCTTACAATTATTGTATACTATAATACATGTCTATTCACTTTGGAACATAGGTGCATGTTGAGTATTTTACAAGAGGTGCAGATTTAAATTTTGTTAATTTTATTATGTTTTCTAAAAATATATCTACATATACCTTGTAATAAGTATAAAATATAAATATAGAAATGATGAGAATTCTTCTAGGATTTATCAGATGACGATATGACAGAACTGGATAGTTCACAAGATTATAATAGAAATGTAGATAATGATGATAATGAAGAAAAGGTTGAGTACAAGTGTGATGTAAGTAAATGCTAAGTTATTTTCTTTATTTGTTTTTTCCTGCGACTGATGTGTTTAATCTTTTCGAAAAATTAAGGTATTTTTTCTAATTCCAACAAATTTGTCTGATTTATTATAATTTTAATTAAATAAAGTAAGAAATTCAAATTTAGGATATTAATTTCATCACTCTCAAGTAACAAACTCAAGTTTTTTATATAGATAAAGTCTAGTCAGTCAGGGATGCAATATCTGTTGTTTTTTTCAGTATCCTAGTATTTTAAATTTACATATGTTTAGAAATCAGAAAAAAATAATCAAGTTTGCCTAATAAGTTACAACACAAGTGATAAATCTATGAGTTACACCACAGTAGAACATGTGATATTCAAAGTCTAACAAATCCTGCTAAAATACAAAATTAAAAAAAGAAAAATTATTAAATAATTATAGTGTAAAAAATATGTACAGTTTAAAAACATAGTTATGAGTTTGCAAATTTTGTAAATATATAATAAATAGTAACAAAGATTTTTTTTGCAGAAATGTTTCAAAATTTTTGACAAAAGAAAAAAATTGTATCATCACAGTCGCTTACACAATAAAAAATTTGTATGTACCGTTGAAGAGTGTGAAAAAAAATTCGCAAGCAAAGGGGACTTAGAAAAGCACATACGCACACACACAGGGGAAAAGCCTTACAAATGTGAACAATGTTTGAAACGTTTTACTCAAAAAGTTACTTTGAAATCGCATTTAGAAACTGTACATTCTTCATAATTAAGTGGATATATATATATATATATATATATATATATATATATATATATATATATATATATATATATATATATATATATATATATATATATATATATATATAAAAACAAGCACTGCTACTTACTATGGATGTGTTCAATAAAAGCTACATTCTATTGAAGGAAATGGAGAATGGAGTGTCCTGACTCTACATAATTATGCGAACAACGTGAATGTAACATAGCTACTGTACAATTTTTTAGGAACAATATGTTTTTGTATAATTTTATATAAAAGGCGTATTTGTTTGTATAAGTATTTCTTGGCTATCCACTGTAACAGTAATCAAGGTTAATAAAAAAATTTATTTTAAAAAGTATTAAAAGGTCTCTATGCTTATACTTAAAAAGGGGGTTTTACATATTTTTTAATTAATATATTAGTACACTTTTGTATTGTAACATGAAAACAATGAAAATATAACTAAATATATATTTCAATCTATTTTAACAATTATCAAAGTAAGTAGTTCTTTTTTTAATTTTGAAATAAAATAAGTGATATGTCTTGTGTCAAGACTTTGTATATGAAGGTACAAAGCTTATCTTAGATCTTTAAGTATTTTCTTCTGCATAATATTATTTTTTAATTTATTTATTGAAAAATGGTTTTGTTACATGTTTTCTTTTTTTTTAATTTTGACATTGTTTTGTTGTAATGTTACTTACATTACACACTATTATTAAATGCTTCATAAATTATAATTATCGTTTAATTTTATAAAGAATTTTAAAGACAATAATTGATTTACAATTTAATAAAATGCTCAAAATGTATATATATTTGAATTAAGATTCGAACTCGGACCTGTTGGAAACCATCCGCTCTTTGCCAACTAAGCCAAATGGAGTCAAATTCATAAACATATTAAAAAAATAAACCATGTATAAGAATTTTGGCAGTTTGATCACAACATATAGCCAATTCAATGTCAATTAATGACATAAAAAGAAGAGGCCAACATTCATTGTGTTATAATTTTATATATTTTCTATATATTATACTTTTTTGGAATAGCATCATTTTTTAAATAGCACACAGTGAACAAAAACAATAAAATAAATATGTCATAAAATAATTTATTTCTCCATTAAATACATTCAATATTTACAATTTGCTTACAACACCAAATAATGAGCTATTTTTATATATATATACATATATATATATATATATATATATATATATATATATATATATATATATATATATATATATATATATATATATATATATATATATATATATATATATATATATATATATATATATATATATATATATATATATATATATATATATATATATATATATATATATATATATATATATATATATATATATATATATATATATATATATATATATATATATATATATATATATATATATATATATATATATATATATATATATATATTACTACATAGACATACTATATATTGCTTTAAACTGATTCTAAAAGATTACATATTATGGCGATATTAATGTAAGAAAAAGTTTTCTCATTTCGTAATTTAAGAAATAAATGCTTTTAAACTGATTAATTGTTATTAATAGAGACCCGTAGAGACGCAGTCACAGTGTCACACTTAAAACGACGATTGCGGGTTCGAGTCCCGTGAGGGTAGAAATTAGAATTTTTTTTCTCTCTAGTAACAAGGCAAAGGACTATATAGGACTGTTAATGTATAACACAAATTAGCGAATTTTTTACATATAAATGTACATATACTATGTGATTTTTAGAATAATACATATGTTTCTTTAGTGTTGCTAACAACAATATCAACAATGTTTAACTGATATTTTTTAATATATTTTTTTAATGATCCAACTTAATTGCTTTAATATGTAAAGTGTAAACATATAAAAATTTTAAGTTGGAGGGATTCGAACTTGCGACCAAGAGGTGTAAGTTCCAGCGATGCTAAGTTTAAATTTTTATATTTTTAAATATGTTTCTTCACTTAGTATATGAATAATATATAAAAAAAAATATTTTGAACAAAATACAGAACAAGGAATATTTTCAGTTTCAAATGTTTAATTTGCAATATTTTGGAATGTCATAGATATTTTAGTAATACCTACCATAATACAAAACAAAAACCTTACCTGATCTGTTGCAAGGTACTGTTCTTTTTCCAAAACAAATAATATCAACACTATTACAGCTATTGCATTTGCAAACTGATTAAACTTAATGTTATGTTATCCATATAGATATTTCAATATAACTAATTTTATATATATATATATATATATATATATATATATATATATATATATATATATATATATATATATATATATATATATATATATATATATATATATATAAAAAACAATTAGTAAAACGCATACATAAGTAATAAGAACGTACAGACGGCCACAACCACACCTATTATTAGTGAATCACGACGTTTGCGAGCGTTTATTCTATACATTAAACTGTTGAGCATCGGGAACCTGGAAGTAATATATTATTTATTATAACATAGTAATAATTGATCAAATTTAGTTTGCTGTAAATAATAACCTGACTGTACTAGGCCGTGGGTTCAATTTCGGGGAGGGGTGAATATATTATGTATTTTTAATAAAAAATTGTTAAGAAAGTGAAAGGGAATGGAGTGTCTTAACACTAAATTTTAGTTTGCATTTTTTACAAAGTTAAGGAGAGTAAAGTACTGGGTGAATTGAATTTTCAATACTTTCCAGTCTCCATTCAAATCATAACACAGTATATTATACATAATTATTATTATTATATATATTATACATAATGTCTTGAAATAGGACAAATAATGAAATTAGAGTGTCTTAACACTATATCCTGTCCCGGTCTATTTGGCTTTATGTGAGATATTAATATATGATAAATGATAATACCAAGTTCCATAGCAATTGTATATAAGTATGTCAAAATATTGCTTAAAAAAGAGTGGTTGATGCACTTTACCATATAAAATCGTAGGCAAAGACAACCTATTGTTAAAACATCTTGTTTTAGATATATTTTTTTATATCAGATAAATTCTAGTTCTAATTCTAACGAAACCAAATTGAGTAAAAAAATTTAATTTTTTTTCTATTTTTAAATTTAAGTTAAATCAGGTTAGTAAAAAATATTAGTTTAATGCTAAAGAAAGTTAAATAATTTACGATCGAGTGGACATTTTTTTTTTTTTTACTAAAAAAGGCAGTGCGACAGTTGCTCGTGGGTTCATTCTCATTCGAGCAGTTGGACTGTTCGGATGAACTTTGTGTCCCGATCGATTGTTGAATAAACCTATTATTTTGCTGGAAGTTTTATTATTTCATTGCAAAATGAGCCATCAAGATTATGTTGGTGAAAGTAACGTCAACAATGCTGACGTCACGCTTTTTAAAAATAACCCTAGAGGCACTTTTTCTATATATAAATTTTGAATGAAAATACGTAAATGTAAAATATTTTTACCTATTTGTGATATCATTGAATCTGGTCTGCATTCTTTTGAAGACTTGCCGCTGGGAACTCAAGTGCTCCCGAGCTTCCATTGCTATATTTATTTGTTCATCCACCAATATGTGGGAACTGGAATGAATGAGAGCAATATAAAAAATATTGTGGCTAAAATAATAATTTCTGAACTCAATAAATATTTAAATACTGTAGGAACTCATTCAATCAATAAATATCACATAGTAGAATATTTGAACTAAAGTTCCAATAGAGTTACATGAGGACCGTCGTGACGCACAGGCGCAGCGTCTGCCTGTAAACGCAACGGATTGCGAGTTTGATTCCCATTCGAAGATGGATTTATTTATTTCCATTTTTTACTCTGGCAACGAGGCCAAACGCAGCGTTGAGTTCCGCCACTCAATACGCAATGCCTAGAAATAGCGGTGTGCGGGGAACGGAGTGTCTTAACACTAGGTTCCCATGGTTCCTGTGGTTCCCTCTACCTACCCTGCTACTAGCGGGATAAGGTGTGAAACAAAAAAAAATATATACATTCATATTAAATACACAAATAATTACTGTTCACACTATATTAAATCTTTCAAATAAAATCTCCCACTCTTCACCTATCCACATCTATACAAATATATAAAGATAATACAGCAATAGTTCCAAGTATTACCTGTGCAAATGATTAGCTTCTTTGGCGTACTGGTCCCTGCGGCTGAGTCCAACTGACGCAGAAGGCGTAGGGCTTCCACCACGCAACAGTTCTTCTCGTTCACGCCTTGCACTCACTCTGGCTGATGTCTTTTGGAATTCTTGTTGATAATCCTTTTGTTAATATTTTAAAAATAATGAAAAAAGTTTATTAATGCATAGATTAATTATGCAGGAATATCTATAAATATATAGATATTACGGCACTACTATGAGGACTGTCGTGACGCAGAGGCGTAGCGTCTGCCTGTGAACGCGACGGTTTGTGGGTTCGATTCTCATGAGGAGAAGATGGATATTTTCATTTTCTTCGCTCTGGCAACTAGGCAAAGCGCGCCGTTGACTTCCAGCACTCAACATACAGTGCCTCGAAAAAGGGCGGAAAGGGAGGAATGGAGTGTCTTAACATTCGATTCCTACAGCTCCTGCATTTACCTCTGCCTACCCTGCTATGTACGGGATAAAGCGTGAAGATGTAAGTCTATATATAGGGTCATTGGATTTAACTAGTAGATTAGACTTTTATGAACGTTTTAAATTTAATAAAAACCTAAAGCTTTTAAAGTGTATTCTATACTAAAAAAAAAGTTACATAAAGTTTGCTTTACTAATAGGCCAGCCAAAAAAAAAAGTTGTATTACCATTAATATTTCTCTATGTCTTTTGATTGTATGTAATGTGGCTGTCCCACTAGGAGCCAAGTCTGCCATTTTGTCATTTATTGATGATAGCTGTAATTCAAATAATATTTATAACATCATACTATTTTATTATTATTTATAACGCATATATAGTTAATTAGTGTTTGCATGACATATCTTAATTTGATAATAAGTTGTTTTATTAATTTATTTTATTAGGCTTACCTACAAATATTGCAATACTATACATACAAATGAAAAATAACACACACCAAACAAAATATATACACACTGGTATTAATATTTCTTGAATTACATGTAAGGAAACAATATTTATATATGTCATTTATTTAGAATATGATAATAATAATAATATTAAAAATATTAAAATTTATATATATTTTAACACTACAAAATTCTTATTATTAATTAATTCTTATTATTTACTTACATACATATGTTACATTTCTCTATAAATTTAACTATATGGAAGATTTTAAAAAAATAAAAAAAAAAAATAGTTTGTCATGTGAAATAAGAGAACAATGAAAATGGCATTAATTTAATAACAACTCAGTTATGAAACAATGACACAGAAATATTTCATAAATGTAATCCATATGTAATCCATATTGGAATTTTAAAATACCTTATTTAAAAGCTGTTGTAACTCCATAGACATAGTTTCGAACATGTCATCACTGTTAATTAATGGTACACTCTCAGAGTTAAGATTTGAAGAACCTGTAGTTACACCCAGTTTACTGAATGCCACTAATTTCATATCTATATCATTTTCTAGCATTCGAGCTTGCTTTCTAACATCTGTAATAGAAATTTTATTGTGAAATAGGTGAAATTCGTAACATGTCCGCAAAAATGCATAATAACCGAGATAACACGTATCATTTTAGTTTACATATATTTTACACTGTAATTGTTGTAATTCATAAACTATATTTTTAGTGTGCATTTGTAAATATTTATTTGTTATTATTATTTATTTATGAATAATGCAACGTCACAAATTATGTGTACTGATCCAGAAAGTAAAACCGGTGCAAAGTATTCACCTTCCCATGTAGAACCTGCCATTGTGGAAGACACAAGTATTCAGCGAATTAGGAAATAAATTTAGTGAATACAATTAAACATTTGTATTTTATTTAGAAGTATAGATGACATAAATGATGTATCATAGGCAAAATACAAGACTTGGGCAGAAAAAGATTACAATTCACAAATAACTGTCACTTGTCAATTGTCACTGACCAATGTCATATAGAATTTACATTGTGTTTTTAATGTTGCTATTTTTTATACATAAGTAATAATGGTTACATTTTTATAGTAATCTGCCTTACATTTATTTTCTTGCGTAATATATACAATGTTATACAATAGTGTATACCAATATTTATATTAAATTATTTTTTGTATAACTATCTGTATTTAGAATGTAGGTTAGGTTAGCTTCTGTTATGCTTATCGCCTATTACTTCTTGTATATTTCTAAACTTAGTACGTCCTCACTTATAATTCCTGATGATCTTTTTAGTTTAAAATATGCAATTAATTTATATAAAAATGCATTTTCTACTGTTTCAGCATAATAGACAGATAGCGGATATAAAAAGTTTCAGGTTAAAAGAAATTTCTATACTTTAAGTCCATAGTTGTTATGTCATCTGTAGAATATTGAGTCAAAATTTAAAATAACGTACGTTAGTATTTAACATTTCCTTAAGAATTAAATAAAAAAATTACAAACCACCTATTATGCAACAGTGAAACTTTAAATAAAAAAGTCTTTATGACATAAAATAAAAGTAGGTTACTTATCACCACCGCTTTTGCGAAATCTTTATACTTTGTTTATGACCCGCATTGGTTACAGTCCTCTTGCATTTGCGTTTTTATTTAATTTTGATTATTTTAGTTTAGCTACGCTGAAACAATTGTAAAACATCAAAATTTCGTAAAGAATTCCGTAAGTATCAGTAGTTTACAACCGTTAGAAATTTAGAGACAAATTATAATATTTAATGACATTAATGTAATATATATTTAATCTGGAAAATAATACCAAGTAGTTGTTGTTATATCGTAATTGTACCTAAATAAAATATGTATTTAAAGAATTATAAAAAAAATATTTTTTTAATTATTAAGTATATTAAGAATCTCTATTAAGAACTTTTTCGACACTAAAATATTTTTATCTATTGTCAGTAACTTATTTGTCTAAGAATATTTATGTTGATTCATAAATATAATTACAATATTGAAATAAGCTAATATTTAAAGAAATAATTAAAGTTTTTGAAATTAGTTATTTAACGAAACTGTTTTAAATTTATTTGAGTTGAACCAAAAAGAAATTATAAATTAGAATATTTTTCTTCATTCTATTGCAATCGGGTTAATTATATATTTTATTATAAATATTAAATTTATTTATTTATATTAATTTTTAATTATCAATCTCGAGCTGTGAAAATGCGTTTCCATTGCTCAAAATTCACAATTTCTTTCTAAGGTAAGAATATTGTTGTTATTTATTATTTATTCTATAAGTTCTTAATAGTGTATGTCAAGAATGAGTCTATTAAAAGAAAACGCGGTCCGCCACTCACATACCCATAAGCCTTTAGAATTTTAAATTATAGGCTTTTCATTTATAATAGGAAATACGTAATAGTTTTTGATGATTTATTCCACGCAAAACAGGATAGGCAGTGTTTTAAAACTATCAGTTGTTAGTCTTTGGCTTGTATTATAGACATTGCGAGTTGAATGGCGGTTATCAGAGCGACGGTTATCTCAGCGGAGAAACCCCTCAAATGGGATCGACCCCACAATCCTCGTGTTTATAGTTTTATACTGTCGCAATGCGCTATGCATGATGTCTTTGAGGCTTTAGAATTATTTTAACAATAGTTTATTTTTGATAATAAATTGATGTGTCCGAATCACAATATAAACATTTCGTCGCCATACATGATTTATTATATATTTTCTTTACTCATTCTATTTATAATGGCGTGAAGAATCCAAAATTACTTATACGTTTCCAACTTTTTCTATAAAACGGACATCAACGTAATAATAAACAATATTCAAAGTGTAAAAAAATATGATTGGAGTAACTACAATTTACAACAACACTTATTTAGGTCGTTTAAACTTCGAGTGTTTGGGATTTAGTATCCAAGGCGACATGTCCAATCGATAGGTGTTAGCCGGGTTATGGGTAGATGCTATGCAAATTATAATTACAATCACTTATCAGATGACAGCATTTGTCCATTTCAGTAATCAGTTATTATAATATCTATATTATTATGTATATATTTACGTAAGTACTTCTGATGTTAAGATTTTCATATATATCTGTGGTTAAATAAAAAACAATGGCAGAAAAAAATATCAGTAAAAAATGTATAAAAATTTTTATTTTTACTTTGATAATGCCTTCTCTTCTATTCAATTTTGTGCCTCATGTCATGAAATATTAGATGTATTCTTTTATAATAGATATAGATATAGATATATTGTAGTACGTTCCACTCCATAATAATATTTTTTTATAACTTTATTTTATATGGTCAAATCACGTCATGCTTAAGTAAGTGACTTTTTTGTAAGCTTAATGCCAAGGTTAAAGTTTCATGTTTCAATTATTATAAAGGGGTTGTCAGATAGAACGGTCCCCGCAAACCTCTAAAGGTCTTCTTCCAGTGTCATTAATTCTTCATGCTTTTACATGACTTTCTTCCATTGATATTTTTTCTTGAAGTTTAATACTATATACCTTACCGTATGCCTCAAAAGAGGTAGGTATTTTATTTAACTGCAAATTTGTAATAAGTGAAAATTACAAATTTAGAAATAATGTAATTTAATATACTATCAGATGTATTGAGACTATGCCACAAGAGCTTATTTTTTTAAAGTTCAAGATATAATAAGCTTAGCATTCACTGGACATCATGCGGGCCCAGTGTAAGAGGTTTCAAGGTTCAAAATGCTCCTCTTATCAATTCATGTATTTCAATATACATTGTGGAAAACTACTACATAATCCTCTCGCTTCTGATTTAATTTAAACTTATTCTGGGACAGTTCAAAATATTTCTGTTTAAAAATTTTTCTATTTCCAATGACTCAGTTCAGACTCACAATCAGTTCCACTAATTTAAGTTACACCAGTATGAATCGTATTGTATGGAAATCAGAGTAATAATAGTCGTAAAGCCTTCATTGAATACTAACTTCGCCTAAAACATTAATCATAAGTCACCCCATTATAGCGCGACTCGCCAACATAGTTAGCCAGTTTAGTAGTAGTGTAAGCGTGGTTTGGAACACCCGCCCAGAAACTTGGGCGGAAAATTTTAACACGGTACACTTGTTTTATGTATATTTACTTTTATGTTGGTATGGTTATTTTATATATTTGTTTATTTGAATATGTATATAGTGTAAAGTAGGTTGTTTATCGTGTGTTATTTCTTAATAATAAGTAATTAAGTGTTATAATTTGATTACAAAGTAATTGTAAATAAAACACTGCGTGTGTGTGAATCAGATTTATGCTATATAAGGATTTTAAGTAGAATAAGATTGTGTGTTTATTTAATTTATATAGTGTACAGATTGTTATGTGCACAATTTGCATCTACAATGGTTTGTTTCAGTACATAGAAGAAAACCTAGTTTATACTATAAAATTAAATTAATTAAAAGAATTAAAGAATTATTAAGAATTAAAGAATTAAGAATTTAAACTAATTAAAAAATATATTTTTATTAAAAAATTACGTATATTTATTTTCTATTATAATAGTAAACTAAGGTTGTAGAAAAGCGATTAATGTATTTTTAGTTTCACCACATATTCCTGCTAATAGAGGCATTGCGTGTTAAGTTACGGAACTCAACGCCGCATTTGCCTAGTTACGAGAGCTAAGAAAATGCAATTGAAATATGTAGATTATTTTATTTCCATTTCTAAGTAGGAATCGAACCTACAAACCGTCGTGTTTATAGGCCTATGACGCTTCTGCACCACGACGGCCCTCGTTTTTTAATTCGAATAATATCAAACTATCACGTTATGTCACGTAGTAGTATTTATGCCATCACCTAAATAAAGTAAATATACTAAGAATAGATATATTGGAAACTAGGTTAATAGTTGTATGGAGTATTGAGAACATAGGTATATTTTTTGTGTATCCTTTTATAGATATAATGACCTGTTAGCGGCTTCGCCCATGTGATTAATGTTCTCGGACTTGTTGTGATATTACGTTATATATAAATACTTTTAACATTTCCTTGTGAATTGCATTATTTACTAAAAATGTCTAAAAAAAATATTTAAATCAAAATTAACCATTTTGTAGGTTTTAAGTTCTGCTAAAAACTTACGCGCGGTAAATGCTGATAAAAAAAACTTGTAATTTATTTCACAACTTACATTGTCGTTCTGTGAAAGTTTCATAAGAATCAGGTCAGCAGTTCCAGAGATTAGGCCGGATAAATGGAAAGATAGACAGACTGACAAGCAAAAATGTTTTAAAACGTTATGCTGTTTAGCAAAGTGTAAATGATAAAAATCACCATATTGGCGTACTTAAAGGTCAATGCTTGGCTTATGGGTTAACGATATTATGTGGTATTCCACTTTGAGTTACCAGCGATATACTTATTTTAACTTCAATTTTCAAATGACTTGTCATTTTAAATATTATATAAATCTCGTTTTTCTTATAGCTATCCATTTTATGACAATTTGTGAGTGAGTGATAAGTTTTTGTTGCATATATTACCAGATGAGAACCGAGTGGATAATTAATTAACATATGTTTATGTATGTTCTTTTCTGTTTCCTCCAGCCAAAGAGATGGGTGAGAGGGGTGTGAGGCGCAACACCGGTGCACCTTTTTATGCACCACGTCGCAAAACATCTGCAGAGATCATAAGTGAGGCTCGCGCTGCCATAAGCTCTGGTAAGAAACCATTTTAAAAATTTAACTAAACAAATAATTGGAATTCTCTTCCTGTTCGCTTTTCTTTGCTAAGTCCCGATCGTTTCGTTCACAGCAGGCAAGAATCGAAGACTATGAAGTTTAAAAATTTACTGAAATTTTTACTGTAGCATTTACGATAAAATTTTCACATATAATCGTATATGTAAAAAAATTATATTTTAATCGAAATATTACTATAGATAAACTTATTTTTATTTTACTTCTTGGATTTCTCTTCCTGTGCGCTTTGCTTGCTAGGCTTCGATTGCTTCACTCATAGTGGGTAAGAACCGAAAAAGACTAGAGTGACATTTTTATCATAGCATTTACGACAAAATATTCACATATTCGATATATTTAAATAGTTTAAGCAATATGTAGGTTCTATCTTTATAGACAAACTTATTTTTATTTTATCCAAACAATGACTGTGAATTGTGATTGACTATAAAACAAGCCTAATGTTTTCACTATAAAAGATCACGCGATGTATACGCTTTCTTCGTTTCGTTATAACTTATAAGTAGTTTAAAGTAAAGTAACAATGGACGGTATTGTTGATGCTATAGTTTAATAAAATAAAATATTTTAACTTTTATCATTCCATATCTATACTTCAAAAGTGAAAAAACGAGACCCTTAAAGGCAAACCGTTTTGATACGAGCGAGGTTAATCACCTAGAGCTAGAAGAAAAATCTGAAAATTGTAAATTTATAAGAATATCACCGAAAAATATTTATTTATATATGAAATATTAATATCTTGCACATCACATTTGCTAAAAGTGAAAGCACTGATCGCAAATTAAAACGGAAAAGAAAAAAAAATATATGAAATGAATTCATACAAAATGTATCCCTACGACCGCAACTATAACTTTGTAATTCATTAGATGCATTATCCGTAGACCTCCAATCATGAATTTTATAATGAGCTCTCACTATGATAACTAGACCGATAATTTTCCACTAACCAGTTCCTATTATTTATATTTTAACAATTTAAGTTAAAGTAATGATAAAATATAACATTTTTTTTCAACAACACGTGCAACTTACAAACGCTTACTTTATTAATTTAAACAACAGTTCTTTCCCTGTTTCAACTTATTTAACTAAATTTTCTTAGTTCTGCAAAAAGCTTTTCCGAAGGGGTCAAAGTTCAGAAAATGACATTTAAGTTGGCGTGAAGGTTGTTAGTTTAGCTACTAGGAATTACCATATATAGGGCTACGTGTTTGAAAAAACTCAATCAGTCTTCATTATATATGTCTTTAACTGTATGAAATAAAGTTGAAAATACTTTGTTCAAGCATTTTGGAAGGTTTTTCGAACGGAAAAGTTTTTAGTAACCATGGTATTGCCAACTTGTTATAATCCCCATACTATGTAGTAAAGCTAAGAACATTCGTTGTTATTTGTTACAACAGCATTTTTCACAGTTTAGAAATAACAATACTTGACTTAATGTACCTAATACATCTTTGATTGGAATTCCTATTTAATTATTGGACTTTCTCCTGAACTGTTTATTTAAAGTTGTTGTATAAGAGACTGCAAATAAAGGGGATTTTAAGTAGGTAGTTTATTTTATATTTCAACATTGCACTAATAATAAAGTTTTTTATATATTTTATCTATCTACTTTAATCTTGAGCGTTTTTTCTTATAATTAAAAAAATAATAGCCGCCCTTTACATGAAAAAGACGAAGACACTTGAGCAATTGATTAAAATCGTGTTAAGTTATTCCTCACGTGACAAGTTTATGCGTGGTCGTACAAGCAGCCGTGAGTGTATACACTCAATCTAATCAGAAGTACCGACCTGTCAGAGCCGACGCCGAATCTTTGTAACATCCCTAGAAATTAGTAATGTTCTATATAACAGAGAATATTAAAAATAATATATATTTAAATAGTCCCTTGCCAAATGATCATTCTCAGCAATCAATCTTTCCATTTTTAGATATGGAAAAATGGGAGTTTTTACGGTAACTTTATTTACTAATTAATATAATTTAAAATAATATGTTAATAGAAATGAACGAAATGACTTCGACGGGTATAAATGCACTACGACCTCTGCGCACACGTCGCCCGTTCACACCTCGCGAGCCGCAGCGAACCCTGTTCACAGAGCGTGCAAGGAAGAAGGACCACAGGCCTCCCAGTGCTTTTGAGTTAGTATGACTTTTTATCTCATTGCATGGAAACCTTTCCTGAGCTTTGCGTGTTCAATATAACAGTCTTATCTTAGTAAGTCTTTATCTTAGAAATGTTATATATACATTATAAAGATAAATATGTTATACATACACATTATATATATACATTCCTAGGTTCACGCTTTATCTCTACCGGGGTAGTCAAGAGAGAGCGGTGCGCATACCTCTTTCGCTCCATCCACTCTCAATAACTTCTTTATAATTGCCCTCCGGGAAGGACCTCGCGTTTTTTTTGTCAGAATCTAAAACACTGTGTTTTTGAAAGTCAACCGTTGTTTCCCTTTACCTCCCTCTTTTGTGCCATATATTTTTTTACCATTCATTATTATTCATCATTCATTTTTTTAAATAAAAATATGCAATAAAATGATAATATATAACTTTTATTCTAAATTTAGTTTTTTTAATAATACTTGTTTCTCCATCGCCCACATTTGTCTCTTATGTGCTCTCTCTTCCTCCTCGAAATACCATTGCTTTTGTTTTTGCACTCTTTCCTTTTCTTCAAATAACCATTGCTTTTTTTTGTTTTTAAATTCCTCATCCAGCAGCTGTTTTTGAATTTTGGCTATTTCTAACTTACATTTGGTTAGCATTTCTGAAGCGTTTGTGAAATTATTGAGAGCTAAAACAATTATTTTATTATTACTCAATACACATGTTTTTATAAAATAAATTATGATCTCTAGTTCATCTTATATATTAAACATATATTAAAAATAAATAATTAGAACATTTTATAAACTTACATGTATCTGGATGTTGATTTGAAGATAATTTTTTTGATTTAAACCTGTAGTTGGGTGTTTCATTATCTGAATTGTCTTTTTCACCTAAAAATAATGAGTTGTAGTGATACATATGTTAACATTTAACAACATACATAATACATAAATTGATTTATGATTATTTTAATGATAAATTGTATATGCCAATATATGTATATGTCAGTGCTAAAATATCCATACAGTTTTATTTTTAAAGATTTATTTTTATCAAAATATGTTTTACTTTGAAAATAATTAAAAATATAGATATACTATTATTTTTACCAGTTTGATGTGCTTCATCTGAGTCTAATCTAAACTCCACAGTGGGAACTGGATAAACAGTTACATTTTTGACAATTTCTTCTTTCAGTGAGAGTATGGCATCTGACATGGAATCTTCTTCTGGTTTACACACAACTGTCTGAAATTTTGTTTTCTTTTTTAAATCTCTCTTATATGCTTCATACTTCATTTTTAAGGATTTGGCACTTCTATACCTTACACTACTTGCAATATTAAACGACGCTTCTATGTCTTTCCAACAATTCTCTTTCTGAGTCCATGTAGCGGCGTCACTCTTTTTGTTCTCTACGATATGTATATTATCGTTTACAAGTTTCAGTAGCAATGCAGTTTCCTCACAAGAAAAGTTTACGTTTCTTTCTCGTTTATTATTTCCCGGCATTTTATTCTAAATGTGTAAAGTAAGCACACAATACGTAAAAGTATAGTGTACTAGATAAATTATCACAATAAGTGATAAAATTAAGATAAGCTTTAAGTTATCTTTAATAATCGTACGCGTAGCGATAACTCTTAGTTATATATTTGTTGTCAATGCAACCTTATAATGTCAAACACTGTACTGTCAAATGTTGTACGTCCCGTTTTACGTAAATTAGTTAGCTTATTTCAAATATTTAAGTTTGATTTTATTTAAGATATTTGATAAATATTAAAAAAAATAAGAAAATTAATATTAAAATGTATTTATGTTAATGTATTTGTTATACATTATTACTATTTCTTAATTTTATAATAAATTAAGTTATATATAACTAACATATACGTTGATTACTACAGCTATGTTGTGGGAAACCAGTGGTTTTGTATCTTTTATGTTCTGATCTATACCAATTTATATATAACTGCAACATTCAATTACTAACTGGAAAAAGACATATGTATATATGTTATATTGTATTTTGTAAGGCTAATATAATATAACTAAATATGTACGGAAATCATTTTAAATTTACTCTAATGAGAAAAGATTGTTTACTAAAATGCATTTCAAGGATGAAAACATAATACGCATTGTATTTTCAGCCTTAAAAACCTAACTTTATCTGAGAGTGGGGAAGATATTTTTGATACGTCGACATCAAATTTTGTGAGCTTAGACGAAGACGACAATAAAGGAGAATCGTTTACAGAGATTCAAATCACCAAAAAGAAGCCCACAGTAAGTATCTAATACATATATGTGAGTGAGGTAAGCTTAAATTACTTAAAATTTTGAATGAGTTTATCTTTAGTTCTACCCTGCGAGGGGAAAGAAATATATATAATTATTTAATAGGTAAAACCATCTCGTCAAGAACGCTCTAGTGATGGCTGGAGTGGTTTTCCAAAACTACCACATCTCAGTGGTAGAAGCAAACCTTTACACCGAAGGAACACTACTAGTCATACTATCGACGGTAAGTGTACTTAAATACTTTTTTTATTGTTGTGACACGAAATGAAACTTATGCTAAATATTTATTTCTTAATAAATAAAAACGATTAAGACCCTTTAGTGTTTGAGTTAAACATTCAATCTGCAAGTTTAAGATATTCATTTTATTTATAAAAATTGGACAAAACTAAAAATCACTCTCTGATAGTAATACGTTCAAATAATAGAAATATTTAAAAAAAGTAATCTGAAAGAAACTTTTCTCATGATGGGACCGCGATCGATTTGTAGCTAAGGCTCTAAAGTGGAATTCCTCCTTGCAATATGCAATCTCTATTGATACTGGTTTCTGTATCCGGTTCTTGATAACAGCTAAGCGATAACCTCTTACGATGCTAGTCGAGGCGTTTTCTAATATTATTAAAAGATCGTAATGTATTTTAATTGTTATTCCAATATTAAAAAAAATCATTGCAATTTTGCACTTTTCTACATTTTTCTTTTCTAAATATGAAATTGAGTATGGTTGTTAGTTATTAATCAATTGGTTGGATCAATTTCCTGAAGAATACGTCATTTTATTCGATCTGGAGAATGGAGTGTCTTAACACTAGGTTCCTTCAGTTTAAAAAAAAAACAAATAAACGAACTAAGTATTATGTAAATATACAGCCTGTATATTTTTATTCAATATTTTTTCAGAACGTGTTAAAAATATGGATCTGGCTCAGTCAATTTCTGTGTCCCAGCCACTTGTTTCTACAAAAGATATTTCAAATGTATCCAATAACAATCCTAAATTAAATATTAATACGATGAAGTGTAAGAAACTCGCATTATATTTGTAATCTATTACTTATAGATGTAATTTATCTGATTTTTTTGGTATTAGTAACAAATTCTCATCAAATTCAGACTTGTGTCTATATTTCACATCACTAAAGAATAATAAGAACATTGTATGTAATTTTGTTTATTTATTTATTTAGTATTTAGTTATTTATTAGTCATTAATAATTTCATTAGATCGTATTAAAATAAGTATATTGTTTAAATAATATGGACTTAAAATCTTCAAAGCCTCTTATCTATAATGTGCAGGCGACACCCACGTGCTTTGTCTTAACGAATTAGAGTTATATCTTCCATGTTAATATTTAAATTTCTGTTATAGCACTTAGCCCAGATTCAAATAGCAAAAAGAAATTGTTTACTGCAGCAAAGCCTTTGTCATACGATGCGTCAAGTCTTGGAGACGTGTCAGTCAGACACTTGGCAGTGCAGCTCCCTACGCCGGTGAACAATGATTACGACAAGTAACTTACTTATATTATTTTAATAGTAAAATATTAATTACTTTGAATTATTACATTTTTATTACATTGATATTTTATGAGGACCGTCGTGGCGCGTGACCGTGGTTTGTGAGTTCGATTCCCATAAGGGATTCCATGATTTTCATTTTCTTCGCTCTGGCAACTAGGCAAAGCACGGCGATGAGTTCTGCCACTCAAACCGCAATGCCTCAAAAAAAGGCGGAAGGCGTGAGACGGAGTGTCTTAACTAGGTTCCTACAGTTCCTGCGGTTTCCTATGTGCGTGATAAAGCGTGAAGACATAAATAATATTATTTATTTTTACAATTTTACCTCGTTACGCAGAGAAAGCTTCTACTACCAAATTCATATATCAACATTTTAAGTTTTTTCCTCTTCAAAATTGGTTGTGTCGAGTTGATATTATATATATTTCTCTTTCCCTATACACACCAACTTTATATGAATTGTATTTTGTTATCTGTGGACTTACTAACTATCTACGACTATTATTTGCATATTCATTTTGTAGCATATCTTCAACTGATATACCTAGAAACTATTAAAATATGTAATATGCTTAGTAAATATGTTTATAGATTAAAATATACTTTTTCTAGCATGACATTATTAGAACTAGCCGAAACATTGTCACAAAAGACTCGAGATGTGGAGCATATATTGCATATAATGCAATGCATACAAAATATCGTAGTGAAAACATCGCCTACAAAAAGTCTGAGAGAGTTAGTCCTTCGAGCGCTCTACACTTACATAGATAGTGACGAAGAGAGAGTACTGGTAGCGATCGCGAGGGCAATGCTTACTGTAAGCACATATATTTTTAATTGGTTTCTTTTTTAATATAGAATAAAAAACATATAAATATATAATAATATAGATTAAAAAATATATCTAGTAGAATTTGGGTTTTTAAATAAATTTGTTTTTTTTTTCATATGTATGACAATTTGGACGTTTCAATAAAACGATGTATGTTTGTTTGTGTAAGTAATGAAACATAATATGTTTAATAAAAATACAAACCATATTATTGCTATTTATTTTTCGCTGCATTTAATTTTCATATGTTTTTCCAAAAGTATTTTGATTTATGATTAAGGGATTTTCATTATGGGAGTAATTAAAATTTTTATATATTTCTTATAACATGAATTTGTTAGCAGAAAATTATATTGTTCTTTTTTTTTAACAAGGAAAAGCTACATACAATATATATTTTAAAATTATATCTTTTTATAATTCTCTATATATAAGTCATGTTAATTTTTTTCGTATATTTCCAGGCCGTCGTGGCGCAGAGGCGTAACGTCTGCCTGTGACGCGACAGTTTCTGGGTTCGATTCCCAGTCAGGCAAGATGGATTTTTCTATTTACATTATCTTCGGTCTGGCAACTAGGCAAGGCGCAGCGTTTAATTCCGCCACTCAACACGCAATGCCTTGAAAAAAGCGGAAAGTGGGGACGGAGAAAGCAGGGACTAAGCAACGGAGTGTCTTAACACTAGGTTCCAATAGTTCCTGCAGTTCCCTCTGCCTACCCTGCCATGTGCGGGATAAAGCGTGAAGCTAAAAACAAAAATAATTCCAGATGCGGGTGACCGGAGCACATTTGGCAGCCGCTTGCAAACTGATATTTAAAATTGCAAGGAACGATAAGAATGATCACTTCTTCCATAACAGCAACCTTTTAGGTGATTATCTTCTTTTGTGTTAGTAAATATAACTTTACCGGTATTGTATTTTGATTTTTATATTCTAATACAATAAAAGTTTCACCTTTTTAGTTTTCACTTCTTCTACTGATTTCACCTGACGAATATATCTCAACGCTGCGCAATATCTTGATACCAAAGCTTAAATTTATTCTATTCTGAAGAGAATCGAACCCCCAACCATCGTGCTACGACAGTAGATGGCAATATCGGCAATATTAAATAATTTCCCAGATCTACTAATAGAAGGCAGCGGTAGGATAGACCCGCTAGAGGAGAGCGAGTCCTGCGTGTACGCGGCGGGCGCGCTCAGGTTCCTTGCGCTGGAACCGACTCTGCGCTCGTTGGCGCACCGCGCCGGCGCCTTACATCTAGCCGCCTTACATTTGAAGATATTGAACAATGCCGTAAGTTTTTTTGTAGAAGAAAAGAAAACTACTACTTAGCATTCCATGGTCTCATCCATCTCGTTGTAGGAAGAGGAGCTGCGAGCAACGCTTGGGACTTGCGACCCAAGTGTAGGTTTAAAGGGCCACGTTAGATCGACACTTGGATCGTTTATATTAGAGTGGTTTATACTAACTAATCAACGAGTCATTGTCCAAGTCTGAGCGATAAATTAATGTATATTTGTGTTAAATTTATTAATATGTATGCATATTTGGATGCTTGTTGAAAAAACTCTTAATAACTATAAGATATCACTGATTGTGTTTAAATTCAACCTCCAACTTGAATCGTTTGAAGGAAATAGTTATAATTTCATCAAAATTGGTGTTATTTTTGTTTATTTGCATATCTTACTTTATTATAACGTTTTAATTAATATTACTTATTATTAATTAAAACATTATAATTAATATTACGTATTATATTAATATTTACGTATTTATTTGTTTTCTTTTTGGAATTAATGTATATTTGAATATTCCTTTAAATTGCATTCACTTCCAGTACTGTGTTGGGCAAACGGAGTGTTTCGTCAAACACTTTAAACCTATTGCTCAACAGAAAATATTACAATTTTCTGGATCATCATACTTCCAATCGCACGTAACAACAATAACAATATCATTTTTATATATTTAAGGTTTTATTATAAATTTTAAATGTCTACATTGTGTACTATTATATAGTAGCAGCCCATAGGTATTACCTAAGTAAATAATCATTAGTTATTGTTTATTGTTATCATAATTATAATTATAAATAACAGAAATCAGAGAGACCCCGTCAAATGTCTGAACAAGTGACACACGCGTTGTACCAAGTAACTGGCGCACTAAGAAATCTCGCCGCCCAAGACGAGGGTGTAGAAAAAGATGGCTTAAAAGGGAGAGAAGTGGAGAGCGAGGGAGATGGCAATAGAAGAGGACACAGCGAGAGAGAAGGACAGAGAGACACGTTTGTGTCTAGCGGAGCGTTGGCGGAGTTGTTGACGGCTCTCACGCTTCATACCGATCGTGATGTTCTTACTAATGTCGCTAGGTGTCTTAGGTGAGTGGATAAAATCCAGTAAGTAAATACGTTTTACTTGCGGAGCAACGCACGGGAGAGGCCTCGGACGTGCTGCGAAAGCGATCCCGTAGCCTCTCCGTTTTTTTAGTGCTGTGGCGGCCATCGCAGGGGGTTTTAGTGTGTACAATCTCACATAACCCGGCTTTCCCCCCAGGTGTCGGGTATTTATGAAGATTTCCTCCTCCGTCAAAAAAAAGTAGATACGTTTTACTTTAGTAAGTTTAGCTTCACGCTTTATCCCGCTCATAGCAGGATATGCAGCGGGAACCACAGGAACCTAGTGTTAAGACACTCTGTTCCCTTTTTCTACGTGAGTGGCGGAACTCAACGCCGCGTTTTACCTAGTTGCCAGAGCGTAATAAATTAAAATGGAAAAATCCATCCTCCCCGACGGGGAATCTAACCCACAAACCGCCGCGTTTACAGGCAGACGCTTCGCCTTCGCTTTTCGCTCCAACGGCCCTCGTTCTTCATTTATAACCATATATGTATATATTTATTATTATTTTGCCGTTCTTCATTTAACGACTTTATTATTTCTACTTTATTTATACATAATTCATCTATAATACATAGTTACATTTAAACAGTGTCCTATCAGCCCAAGAAGCGTGTTGTGCGTGGTTGTGCAGCAGCCCGACCAGCGCCAGGTGTATACTGAAGGCGCTGGCGGCGTGCGCGTCGCGGGCGGCCCTCGCCGTCCGACTCGCCTTCACTCTGGGCAATATGGCCGCGGCTGATGAACTAGCCAGGATACACGTGAGTTGGTTTTTATTTGCTGTTATTTGTTGTATAGTTTTTTTTCGTCGTATATTTGTTATTAGGTGTGTCTGTCTTGTTGTTCTGTGTAGTTGTGTTTGTCACTTGTTACCTAGGAAACCATTTCAAATTTATATTTATATTTGACAATTTTCTGCAAAATCAGTAATGCAAGCTTAAGTTGATCCATTTTTATATTTTTTTTGTTGATCTGCATTGTTGAAGTTCACTGGGAACCCTCGGTACGCGGGTCATACTCATGATTATTTTTTATCTTTTTAGAACACTTTCTTTCACCTTATTAATCGAGCGAAATAGAATTTTTTGAATGGGAATTGAGACACAAACCATCGCGTTTACAGGCAGACGCTGCAGCTCTGTGCCATGACTGTCTTCGTTTATATTATGTT
This sequence comes from Dione vanillae, assembly GCA_037178615.1. Taxonomy (NCBI): domain Eukaryota; kingdom Metazoa; phylum Arthropoda; class Insecta; order Lepidoptera; family Nymphalidae; genus Dione; species Dione vanillae. Next base: position 98,800 of record JAZFAU010000233.1, on the reverse strand, counting down.
TACATAGAGAATTTGTTTTTGTATAAATTACAGTGTGGAAAACAAAGCGTTGCGATCAATTCTGCCGCTTAACACGTAAATCTCAATTTCTGTACAGTGAGACAACTTCTCTCTTACTACGAAATCTAGTGAAAAAAATAAATAGTAATACAAAATAACACATGTTATAACAAAATTAATTTATACCAAAAACCAACTTGGTTTATTAAAACAAATAATGTTTTCTTTTTATTATTTCGAATGAAATTTTACGTATTAAAAATACGTATTACTACACACATAATGTCTTAGTTTTCTTTTGTTTTTTTTTTTAGCTTCACGCTTTATCCCGCACAAGGCAGGGTAGGCAGAGGGAACTGCAGGGACTGTGGGAACCTAGTGTTAAGACACTCCTTTGCTTAGTCCCTGGTTTCTCCGTCCCGGCTTTCCGCCTTTTTCGAGGCATTGCGTGTTGAGTGGCGAAACTCAACGCCGTGCTTTGCCTAGTTTGCCAGAGCGAAGAAAATGGAAATAGAAAAATCCATCTTCTCCGACTGGGGATCGAACCCAGAAACCGTCGCGTTAGAGGCACACGTTGCGCCTCTGCGCCACGACGGTCTTAATTATAATGTTTATATTTTCTTAACATTATTACATTTGTATGTTTTTTCTTAGATATATAATGAAGAAGGCGGCGTAGACGTTCTTTTAACAATACTAGAGTTATATACACAGAGAAACGACAATGACTCCAGAGACTCTGATGCTGATCCAGATCTTCATTTAGTTGGTAAGTTATTTAGTTTTTTTTAAGGAACACAAGATTTTTTCGTGGAGTTTATATAGAGGGAATCTAGTGTTAAGACAATCCAAATCTCGCATTTCGCTTAATTTTCAAGTAAAATACTTATTTAATGACGCAACTCAACGCCGCGTCTTGTCATCTTGCTAGCAAACACTTACACTGCGGAACAACGTACATACTTCCGGGTATGCAAGAAATTGGAAATTAACTAAAGTCATATTTAAAATATATAAAGAAAATCTTAATAAAATATACATACTAAAAATAATTATAACCAAATCATCTAATTCTATATTAAATATTTCTAGAATATTTTAGACGTAGGCAAAGTTGTGTTCCATGACTCTCTCTCTCTCTCACTCGATCACTTTCTCTCTCTCTCTCTCTTTCTCTCTCTTTCTTACATACTGTCTTTCTCCCTTACATCGATTCGAAGTCTTAACACTAGGTCATCTGTGCCTCGTACAGCATCTGCATGTCTATAAGATCAGTGTGGATTTTTTTTATTTATATTGCATCATTAAACTCTTACCTCAGGTTCAGACCTCGGAGGATCGGATGGTTCTAATGAAGATGTCTTGATAAAAGTAAGTTATATATTTAATATAATTATTATATACAAAATAGATGTTACCTATGCATTTATCAATATAAGTACGATAAGATAGTTGAAAGATGAAACACAACATTTTTGTTACTTTACTTAGCTTAAAATAAGCCTTACACTGTAAACTTTAAATGGACATTGTGCCGCACTAGTTCGAAATGCTAAAGTTGTGGGTTCGATTCCCAGGAAAGGGAATAAGTTAGGCAGGCAAAAAAATGTCTCAAAGCTTAAGTTCTCTATGCCTACCATGCTTTTATATATAAAACATCATCAAGACAACACGTTGTGCCCATAGCTTAGCCCATCTCATTTTTAAATACAAACCAGATTTTCCTAGGAAACTAAAGTATTTTCCATACAAATTTTAAATAATTGTTTTATGATAAATACTAAATTTGTGTAAAAATGTCCGGAGCAATTTAGTGCTACTGATGAAGAAACCAGGGACTAAGCAACGGATATATATATATATATATATATATATATATATATATATATATATATATATATATATATATATATATATATATATATATATATATATATATATATATATATATATATATATATATATATATATATATATATATATATATATATATATTTAACTTTAATTTTGATACAATAATAATAGTTTTATAAGTTTACATAGAAAACATAATTTGAAATAGACAGTGCGAGTAGTAGCCAACTTGTGCCTGGCGGAGTTGGCGGGGCGCGGCGTGGCGGCCAACCACGCGGAGAGAACTCTGCGGGCTCTCCTGTCTTGTTTAGCTGTAGCTGAAAAAACACCTATCACAAGTGTTAATGTATGTTATTTTATACTTTTATTAAAGTGTTATTCCACAATTCTAATAGAAAAATAGTTATAGAAAACATATAAAATTGAATATAGCTTCTTCTTCTATTTCTCTTTCTGAATCTCGCGTTTGTAAAAGGTGCATTCTCAAATCTCGCTGTGATTAAATTTTTATATGTATTCTTTAAATATTTTAAATGCAGATTGAGAGATAGAGCTTCATTAAATATTAAGTGATGGTACTTAACACCGCGCTGTATTTTTCCCCAAGTAGGATTTGAACCGATAGAACTGAAGAAATGTATAGATAAATATTTTAATAATAGCAAGTCTCTTAAGACAATATTCGCCTGCGTCGACGAAGAGATGGTGGACTCACTCTCGATACGGCAGACGTCTTCCGGATTTATGAATTTAATTAATAAATTTGTGAATTTAATGTTATGCAAATAATGTGTGTATTGATGCATTAATCTGATTTAATATGCATTTATTATATATTCATACATGCATGCATATGTATTATGCCTATGTATGCATATGACATTTGTTTCTCTTAAAACTCACTAGGTTCTCGTACTCTGCACTATATAGAGTGAAGCTAAAAAAAGGTAAATTATTATGACAAGACACAGATTTTCTTATTTATTTGATTTAATTTTTAGTTAAACACAGTATCTGAGAAAGAACAAAACAGTATGTTGGAACGTCGCGAAGAGTTGGCTACGGCGGTGTTGGCGACGTTGAACAATATTACATTTTACTTAGAGCCTTCCGAAGCTTACCCTGAGACTACTACACTGGAGTTGTTATGTAAAAGTAAGTAAAAGTAGACTGGGTAGGCAGAGAGAACATAGTGTTAAGGCACTCCGTTTCGCACTCTCCGCCACAATTTCGATATATTTGTCTTGACAATACGCTGAAATGGATTTAATTTTTACACACAAATGAGTATGGAATTGGATACCATTGTGTTTATAGTCAGACTATCCCAGTGCAATATGCGTTAAAGTAAATATGAAATATTAATTTTGCACTAACACGCAATTTCTCGAAAGGCAGTGCACGGGGAACGGAGTGTCTTAACACTAGGTTCCCACGGTTCCCTCTGCCTATCTTGCTGTGTGAAGAATAAAGAGCAAAGCGAAAATTAAAATAAATAAGTCGTCAAGTTGCCAGTTTATGCACTTTGGAGAGTGCTCGAAAGCTCTCTTCGAACTGATTAAGCCTTATCCATTCCTTTATCGGACAACTAGGCGTAGGCAAAAGTTTCATCCTTACATGGTTGACATACCCAAATGTCGAACGAAACGTTTTAGCAGCTCGTTTTTGGTGATAGTCGCCAAGATTTGGAACGACCTGCCTGCGTCTATTTTTCCTGATAAGTATAACCCAGGAGCCTTTAAGAGTAGAGTGAACAGGTTTCTTCTGGACGGGCGTGTACCACCTTCGTCTTCATCTACACTTTGCATCAGGTGAGATGGGAGACAAACGCCTGTTCCATTACAACTATAAAAAAAAAAAAAGTAAATAATGTGTAACGGGTTCGTAGTATTATCTATAATATTGCAGCCACATGTAAATGGATAAGAGGCACAAGCAACGCGGCGTGTGAAGCGATACGCGCGCTGGGGAACCTGTCACGGTGGAGGTACGCCGCCCAGGTCATTGTATTAGACGGGGCTTTGGACTATCTACCAACGTTCCAACAGCATGGTGAGTGGCGAAGACTTAATAAAAATTGAGAAATTAAATTAATTAAGTCTTTATTTAATTCAGTCTTAATTATGCTATGTCAAAAACTATGAAGAAATCGCCCTAGGGCAGCTGCTACATAGTAACGATTCTCACTCAAATAGAATTAACAATTTCATTTCTATGCTATGGCAACATTAGAAAATAAAATTTTGTGTTTCGCCACTCAACAGGTGTAATCTCAAAATAGGATGGAAAATAAGGGAGAAATCTAAAACTAGCTTTACTTCAACGTTAAACTCTTTTATAAGGAATTTACTTAAAAAATATAAAATATTTATAACAGTTGAAGTCTAATAATTAAATTACTTTATATCACATCAGAAGATCCAAGCGTACGTTGTGCCGCCGCGGGCGTACTAGTGAACGTTTGCGGGGCGGGCACTGGCTATGAGGGGGGTGCCGGAGGTGCTGGGGGTGTTGGGGGTGTTGGGGGTGCGGGGGGTGTTGGAGGTGCGGAAGCGGCAGCTCGAGCTCTGTGTGTAGCCGCGCGTGCTCGAGACGCTCCGTCCGCCGCTCTGTTGGTGCGAGCGTTGTGGAATGCTCTATCGTATGGTCCCTTGGAGCCGAGTCTCTCTCGTAGTGCGGCGGCGGCTTTGACTATGTTTATAGGTGAGTAGGTGTTTTTTTAGGGTTTTCTATCTTTTCAGGGATCACTTAGTTATCCATAGGTCTTTTTGTATGTCGTCTGTGAGGTGTCAAGTTGAGGTTTCAAAGGCCAAATTAAATCTGATGATTTCGCTTTCCTTCCTTTCCTTAATTTCCTTCGATTATGAATTAGATTCTAACATGGGGGCGATGGGACCTCCTTGAAAGTTCAGTTTTTCTTCAAAAAAGAAAATAAATAAATTGGATCAAAAATGACGGAAAACTCGATGGACATAGAAAAATATATAAGATATTAGTAGGCAATTATAATTTTAAAATTATAATAAGTTCATAAGATTTTTGGTCAATTTTCTTCGAAATTTATGTATCTATCAAACACAAGAATATTAACAAAAACGATAAGCATATTTGTAAACATTCTCAACAAGATTCCGTGGCGCAACGGTAGCGCGTCTGACTCCAGATCAGAAGGTTGCGTGTTCAAATCACGTCGGGGTCAATGAATGGTCGTTTTCCATTTTTGTATGAGATATTTGTTTTTTTTTTAACTTATATATATTTTTTTCTATTTGCATTAAATAGTACGTCTTTGGCGCTAAATGATTTAAGCGTATCTTTTTTGTTTATTTTTTATAAATATATTATTTTTCAATGCAATTTGAAACATATATAATGTTTGAAAGCTATTTGAGAACATTATTATTATTGTTATTATTTATTTTAGGTGTAATTAATAATTTTTAATTATTTTAAGCTCGTTAGCGTTACCCACTGTAGGGCTAAAGCGTAAGTCTCTCACTCTATCTTTCTCTGTCGCTCTCTCTCGCTCTCACCTGTACCAGTTGCTTGTTAATTTGTTTCATGAGGTATTTCATTAAAATATTATGCGTATTTTAGATGACGATTCAGTGTTTGAAGCCTGCGAGGCGACCAAATATGGGGACAGGAGAGCGAGTGATCCTGAAATATCTAATAATAATGTAAGGATTTCCTTTTATTTTTCCTAGAGTGATCGCTAAAATGTTATATTTGGATTTATTTCTAATAATAATTACTAATTAAAACGTAATGTACGCCAACGTGGCGATATTGGACCGTATTAAACTAATAACGAGATGATCACAGGTTCGTATTATCAAATTCTTACTTGATTTGATTTTTTTTTTCATTTCTGTGCTTTGGCAAGACAAAGCGATGCATTGAGTACCAATATACTGAATTTGGAATGATTGAAAAAAAGACGAGGGTCATTTTTTTGTTACTTTGGAGTCGATATGTATACTTATACTATTTACAGCTTTAATTCTTCTTCATACAGGTGGAGTTTGAAACGGATAATATTAAATATTATTCCGATACGAACAAACACTTTCTCGTTGGAGAACCGAAGATGTTAATGAAGGCGTACAGCGTGGAAGAGGATTTACATTTAGATGGAGAAGATGAAGACTCTGAAAGGTACTGTCTTTTGTATGTGTTTTTTCCTTTGATATTATATGTATCATTTTGATTAATACTGTAATTTGTTAAATTTCACAAATAATATTTAATCAAAATGCTTGTGTCTCTTGATTAGTGTAGAATTTGATTTTTTGTGCTCCATACAAATACATGCCTACCAAATATGCAGGTGGATATTTGATGTTACAGTAGAAACCCGATTCACCGGACTAATTGTTGTTGTAAGACATTTAGAAAATCGAAAGTGCATACGTATAAAATCGCGTAATCGGGTTTTAAACAAATATATAATATGATATGTTTATTAAAAAGTAAATACTTAATGTTATATGTTTATTAAAAACTACAATATATTAACGAAAATCTATTTTTCACAGATACGACTTGTATTTTAGTAGGTATATTTGACATAATTGACTTGTAGTCCGGATAATCGCAAATCCGTATAACTGAGGACCTAAAAATCGAATTTCTACTGTTATTTCACTAGATACGTCCACCACATTTTGACAAAATGATATTTACAGACGTGTACACATTGAATGTTTCTATATTTCCCAGATATTCCGGAGAGGATTTAGGCTTCGAGGAGGGTGACGCGGAGGCGTGCGCGTGCGCAGCGTGTTCGCGGCTCGCGGCGTGGGAGCAGCTGGCGGCGGTCGCGGCGCCTCTGCTGCGCCGTCTGCGCGCTCCGCCCGCCACCGCCGACGCGGCCGTCGCGACTGACTAGTGTGTGTCCGTGTCCGTCAATATATATCATGTTTGAAAGTTGTGTATGTGTGTGTTTCATTTATAGTTTGTAGGTTCCTTTATATGTCGTCTTTTTGAGTTTTTTATTGAGTTTTCTTTTGTCTTTTTTTTAAGAAAGTCGATGTTGAATTCTAAAATTTTACATGCAAAGATTCTAATTTGAGCGGAAATTGAATATCTTTAGTATATAGCTGCAGATATTCAATTTTCGCCCAAATATGTAGATCGAGTATAAACCACAAGCACGTAATTACGAATTTATGACGTAATAGTTAATGACATGACATAATCTATGTTGTAATTGTAATAAAGAGAAAGAACAAAGTGATTGTTATTTGTAAAATATGTATTTAGATTTTTTGTACCTGTGTCGCGTAAAGCTTCAGAGATTAAGTATTATCTTGTCAGAGGGGGTTAATAGAAATAATAAAGTCTTCTTAGGGGAATCGAACCTGCAACCATTGTATATACAATCAAACATCCTACTCTGCTTCATGCCAAAAAAAATTATTGAAGTTATTTTAGTATTAAATCGGAATCTCTTATATATATATCACTTTGATTATCGTCTATTCATTTCTCTGTATCAAAATGATTTTATCGTGTCGTAAATGTAATCTCGTGGAGGTATCGAATTGAAATCGATATAAAATATCTTAATCTATATTCCCTTGGAGCACAGATAAAATCAAGCTTTTAAGTTGACAGAGTCAAAATGTCACGCGTGTACTGTGCGTTATATTAATATGCGTTAATATGCGTTTTCCGTTTATGAAATTCACAGAGAAATAAAAAAAAAAATCATTTCCTATTGACCTAGAAGTTGTTGTTTGGCAATTTGTTTACATGCAGACTATTCCACTACACTGTGACGACTTCAAAGCATTATAAATACTTAAAGTACTGAATGATTTAATATGTAAATTATTAAGACACGGGGCAGCGCTGTACACGCTGCCAAGTTCTACAAACAAAAAACAAAGGAATGTAGTCATTTTAACTATTCAATTTCAGCTCCCTTTCAACGGTTAACGTAAAGTTGTAAAAGACCTAATTTGCATACATGAAGTATTACATTCGGTAAAATGGTTTAATTATTTCCATCGAGTAAACATAGAACTTGGGCACCTATTTACCTATATCTAGATTATTTTGTAGGTGAATTGAAGAATGGTTATTTTGACCATTTCTCTTGTTTTCAAGTTATGCTTAGAAAAAGATTGTAAAAGAGTTTAGTTTCTCATACATGTTAATAATTGTGATTAAATTACAAAAAAGTTGACATTCGTTTATTTTTTACTCGAATGTAGTTCGATAAATAAAACCACTTCAGACCTTGAGCTTTAAATTACTGGAGTAAAGCCTTACTCACTTTCCAGTTACTCGTTCGTTTCAACGCCATTTTAATGTACAGATTATATAAATTATTTAATAATTTTTAGTTAATCTAAGAATAGTAAACAGTGGAAATAGATTTTTTTAATTTTTCACGTGCTGTGATATCAAGAGTAATTTTATTTGTGTTGTGATTTAGTTTATAAATAAGCAAACTGGGTAAGGTATGGTAAATAGTGGATATATTTTATGCTTAACTTTTTCATATTGAAGCTTATTGTATATATGATATATATGAGTAGCGAATTAGTTCTAATTTTATCTTTAAGTATGACACTGCGACATGATACTAATACTGAGTTGAAAATATATAACCAAATAGTACAAATAAGGTTGGTTATATTTTTTTTAATTGGAATATGATCGAAATTTCTAGATGTTGTTTAAATTTAGCAATTTCAACTGACAGGCGGACTGCAATGGCGATGATTGCATTGCTTATGGTTTCAATTATTCAAGCAGACACAATGCAGCGTTAAATTACGAAGCTAAATATGCTATGGCTTGAATTCGAAAATGAGGACCAAAATTTTTGATGTTTACTTTAGTTAAAATATTTAATACCAGCAGACTCTCTCGGTTTCGCGCAGATTTTAAATAATTTGGGAATATCAAATTAACAATAAATTTTCTCCGTTCCAAACGTCCTTAAAATCGGCTCAGCAGTTCTAGAATTTATTCAATACACAAACGAAAAAAAAAACTACGAACAAAGCCAAACCTTTCCTCTTTATAATATTAGTATAGATTTAAAAATGTTAAAGATCATACGTGAAGAATTCTATTGTAATATTGACGTGGAACAAATACTGGAAAAGGTCCCTACATTGAAATTGCATTGATTTAACATTATCTATTATTTTTAATATGCTTTTATCTTTATTTGTATACCGCACCCCGCTTATAGTATAACAGGCGGAGACTTTAGAGAATGATGTATTAAAACACTCTGTTACGCTTTTATTTAATGACGGAGCACAAGCAGCTCTTTGTTTATTTTAATTTAATAAAAAATATAAAATGACTTTGATTTGTACCCGTGCTTTATTCATAGTTTACAAATAATATTTTAAAATAACTTATAATCAATATAGGAAACGGATATACATGGGGGATGTTCTGGTCAGTAATTTGAACTAGCGACAAATGTCGTTTAGCAACTTGTGGTGCAACAGTTTACCTCCGTATGTCGATATTCCGGGACCTTGGTACTATATGCGTGCATTGCGTTATACAGCGTGTTGTACGTCATATTTGATAATTTTATTACATTTAAAATAAAAATTGAATAAATAACATATGAGTATTTTATAACGTAATGAAACAGCTTCTAATTGTTATTGTAACGGTCACGGGTTCAATTTTTACTAGAACTTTTTATTGCTTTAAAAGACGGGATAGTCAAGACAAGGAATCGATTTCCTTTATTCCATACAAAATGTCTCGATATTGGGCAGAATGTAGGCCAATCTTGTAACTAATTTCTTTTTGTTTGTCCTGCTAAAGTTAAAAGCAAAATAAACACCTATTATAAATTTGATGAAAAAAAATACATAAAATTAACCTATATAATTTTATTATTATGTGGGCAATTTATATATTTATTAAATATAAAAAAATATATTTTATCAAGTATAAAGTTTATATCTCCTACATTTATGGTTCAAAACTATATTTATTTAAAAATAATCTTGAAACAGAATAATGAAAATATAACTTCAAAGTAGCTATAACTAATTAGCAAAACATTAATAAATAAACAATTAATAATGAATTTTATTAATTATTAACACCTTTTTTCAAACACTCTGTATAAATGACAGGAACAAAATATTGCTAAAAACTGGTCCTTGCGGCTACATCGATTCAATCAGTGTGTAATAATCGATACGGTAACAACGAAGTACTCCAAAATAAAAAAAAAATAATCGTAAATTTACGCAAAATTCCTAAAAATCAAGAAGTTAATGATTATTAGTTTTAAATGACGTATTAAACGCATTCCAGTCCGAAGTGAGCTATTAAGTCAGGTTATATATTTGCATAATACAGTGTATTGAATTAATAATTTGACAGTTATAGTGTACAGCTATGGGTAGATACGTGAGTGTAATTCTGGCGGTATCGCTGTTGGCGCAAACACTATGTGTTCCGGCGAGCGTGGTACGACCGAGGAGGCAATCGTCTAATATTGTAAGTTATATATATAATAATAATATTTGCTTATATATTGTACATAAACTAAAAATTCAGAAGAGCGTTGTGGTGCAAAAGCGTAGTAAGTTGACTGTAAACGTGACAGTTTGTGGGTTCGATTCCCACTTAGGAGGATTGGATTATTTCAACCGCGACTTTTTTATAGTTATTTATATTTTTGTCTTATGGAGTTGAGGACCGTTGTGGTCCTTGTGTCTTGTCATTATCAGTGTCTTAACACTATCTTTCCTCCAGTTCTCTCTGCCTACCCTGATATGACCGTAACAAAGCGTGAAGCAAAAAAAATACTAAAAAATCACTTAAGACAAAATGCGGCGTTAAGCTACACTTTTGAACATGTATTGTCTTGATTCCTCATAATTATGTGCTATATGCAGTTTAAAGCGTAAACTATAATAAAATTTGTAAGATTTGAACCCGTAATTATAGCTTTCAGTACAGTTTTGACCCCGTTTGAATGAGATTTACAGTGTAGTGCCCGTTGACTTAGTGTTATAAAGTTGGGTAAGGCAAGACAAATTATGGTATGAACGAAGAAAAAAAAACTGAAAAATATCAAGATCAAGATACAGAAAAAAATGTACTATGTAGTCCATATTGTTTGTTGACATACAATCATGAAATGTGTATGGAACCCTCGTTACACGAATACCGCTCGCACTTGATCGATATATGTATATTTTTCCTTATAAATTGACCATAACTTTAAAAATGCTAATTGCCCTTTCAAATTTTAAACTTGAATTCATTCTTAGTAATAAAAGTTACCTTGGCGCAGTGGAACAATTTCTGTCTGTGAAGGAGGTGGTTATAGGTTCGTTCCTACTCGGGGGAATATGCTATTTTTATTTACAACATACTTATATATAACACACTTAAGTAGTAGTTAAGTATGTTATAATATGCTCATGTTTTTAGTAGGGGTAATAGAAGTTTATAATACAGCTGAAAATGATATAATAGAAGAAAAATATATAAAAAAATGTATAGATTCATCTAGTTTGGCATATTTTTTCAAAGTTCAAAATCAGTTTCAGAAAATAACAGATTATAATAATGAAAATACTTCATGAGAAGTACATTAAATTATATATATTTGGGTACTTTATAAAATATTTTGCACATTATAAATATGTCAAGGTGACTGTATTGTGAAGGCAATACTGGCAACTGTAAGCACATATATATATATATATATATATATATATATATATATATATATATATATATGTATATATATATATATATATATATATATATATATATATATATATATATATATATATATATATATATATATATATATATATATATATATATATATATATATATATATATAATTATTAACGTTTAAATAACTTTTTTAAGTTTCACGCTTTATCCCGCTTATAGCAGGATAGGCAAAGGGAAGCACAGGAACCGTGCGAACCTAGTGTTAAGACATTCCGTTCTATGCTTTCTGTCTTCTTTCTAGGCGTTGTGTGTTCAGCTAGTAGAGCTTAGTTTGCTTAGTTTCTAGAGTAAATAGAAATGAAAATTTCATTTTCTCCGAGTGAAGATCTACAAACCGTTTCTCTTACAGGCAGAGGCTCTGCGCCACGACGGCCCTCAACTTTTTATGTTAGGATTTTTTTAACTTATTTATTATAGGAATCACATGATTTATATTGTAACTACTATCGTAAAGCTACTTAACGTAACGTACATAAGTTATTACGCAAAACTTAGAATCTTGACAGATAGGTTCATGTCCCCAAGGCAGTAAAATAAGTATAAAATTTTAGGTATCATTAGTTATACGGTTTATCAATTCTTATTTAATTTTACCAATATATGTAGGCTTCTTCTGTTTTACATGAATTGTTAACGAATATATAAAAGGAGCGTGAGCCTAACAAGCAACGCGGGGTTGTCCATATCATATATCGGTCTATAAAAAATATTTTAAACTTAAATATGTACACTTTTACAAGCACTTTTAAGTCGTTGAAAAGTACTAAAAGAAATCCTTTGGATATTAATTCTATGTTTTTTAAAACAAGTTTCAATTGTCGTTTGTAAACTCTCAGGAATAGATTTTTCGAGTTTCTTGTGCTCTACATAGAAAATACCTGTACTAGATTCTTGAGTCGTCACTTATAATATATATTTATAAATACTTATAATATAAAAATAATTATGGAGGAATAATGGTAATTAGTCGTAATTAATTATAAATTATACATTTTTATTGAAAACTACATATTTCGATAGTAAATCGTTCTGGCATTCAAAATAAACATATAACAAACATATACTAAAAATGTATCCTAAAAAGAAACCTGTTGTAGTTACGTAAGTAAGTACGTCATATTGGAATTATAGCAAGGTCAGTACAGTACGATACAAATATGGTCATACTTGTTATTGCAATATAATATAAACACACCATATATATATATATATATATATATATATATATATATATATATATATATATATATATATATATATATATATGTGTATATATATATATATATATATATATATGTGTATATATATATATATATATATATATATATATATATATATATATATATATTTATATATATATATATATATATATATATATATATATATATATATATATATATATATATATATATATATATATATATATATATATATATATATATATATATATATAAACCTAATATATACACGAAGAAACGCATCCAAGCCCTGTTGCTACTTACTACGGATGTATTCAATAATAGCTACGTATTACTATATTGTAATTTAGTATAGTAACAATTATATTTCGAAATTAAACCATTTGTAGGAAGTGAATGTGGCGCAACAGATGAGTAATCGCATACCTGCTTTTATTAGTTTAACATGGTAACTCATAAGTGGTCTCCAAGAGACGCGGGTTCAAATCCTGCTGAGTTCAAATTTTTATATTTTATAGTTTTTTTATGTATTGTTTCTATCACGAGTATGGATTAACACTTTAAAAATTATAAAAATATTTAGTAAAAATAGCGTTCCCTCATACCGAATGGTTGTTTTTTGTAATAATCTTTCAAATCCCGCAGCGTTCAAAGTTTTTATATTGTTTTCTTATATATTATCTCTCTTATATATTATATATTATATATTATATATTATATATTATATATTATATATGTTTAAATGAATGTCCATGGAGGAGGCGCCTAAAAGGGGGCGTAAAAAAACAAATGTAAATTACTTTTACACGTAGAAGTAAAAAGACATACCTACAATAGAGCTAGCTGTTGACAAAAAAAATAATGACTAATATCAGTACTTACTACACTTTGTTTACAATTTTTAAATCAATTACATTTTTTAATTTTATTCAAATTGTTAAATTATAAGAAAAATATTAATAGACCGTTATTTTTATCGTTTCTTTAGCATTTAATAATTTAAAAAGAATTCATAGGGATCACTGGTGTACTGGCCTTAGCTTTTCTAAGTGTACTTTTTAATTAGAAATTTCTATGAGAAATGTTATACCATTCGACCAAAAATCTTTTCGACCAAAAATCTTAAGTTAACCGTAACCGTTGCTGTGAATTTCCACTTAGCAAAAGTGATTGCATGTTTTCTTTAGGGCTTATTACGTCTGAATGCATTTCAAGAAATAATAGATGCATAAAATGAGTCATAGAGGCATCGTTTAATCCTTTTATATAAGAATATAGTATTTATTAATATTCTTGCTTTACCAGATAAGTGGAAGCCAAGATATTATAATATTTAGTACAAAACACAACATATTATAAAAATTTAAAAACACTTGAAACAGGTTTATTTACTTTTTTAAATACTAAGCGTTTTTTTGATCAATTCTAAAGACATATATTGGTGCAATGCTTCACTGTAAACTGTCCAGCATATTTAAAATACAGATACAGAATATTAGGACTAACATTTTAATATAGAACATATGTGAAGACAATTTTCTTTTATTTCAGAGTGATAATTCAATAGCGGAATCAAGTAACAGTGTTTCTAGTAGCACAGTTAATTACGACCTGCCCCCACCGATACCTTATAACCATGATGATGATGAAGATGATGATGATTTAGATATACCAACTAAATACCCGTCGGACGGTGGGAGCAACGGTGGTGGAAGTAACGTCTTCAGTCTACTTAAACTCGTATCTGGCCTGTTCCCCGCATCGAGTGGTTCTTCCAGTGTAAGTATTTATAAATATTTAGAGATTTTTTTTCCAGCTTAAGTATTTCTTGAGGTTTTTTTTTAATTTTGTTATTTTTTCGCATGTATTTGTTCGGTGTAATGTTTTACGAATATATACGAGGGTAAAACTGAAAGTTCTTAGAAAATCAAAAACTAAGCATTCTAGCAAGTTATTAGTTTTATTATAACTTTTCAAAATAGCGTCCATTTACATCAATACATCGCTGCATTCGATGGAACCATTGAGAAAAGCACCTTGCCCACTCGGCCTTAGGGGTCTCTTCAACGGCGTTTTGAAACGCAGCCACTGCTTCTTCGGCGTCCATAAAATGTTTTCCTCGAAGTTTTTCTTTTATTTTCGGGAATAAATAAAAATCACAGGGTGCGAGGTCGGGGCTATACGGCGGGTGACCCAGTAATTCCACGTCTAAGGTCACCAAATAGTCGATCGTTTGCCTGGCGGTGTGCGACGAGGCATTGTCATGATGAAGGAGGATCCTGCTGCGAGGTCGTTTCTCTCGAACTTTTTCCAAGACAAGTGGCAAACAGTTGTTACTGTACCACTCTGCATTAACCGTTTTCTGATCCTCTAAGACAACTGTCGCGTAATGACCTGTCTTTCCGAAGAACGAGGCCACCATCTTTTTTCCAACACTTCGACCTCTCTTCACTTTAGTTGGCAACTCTTCGGAAGGAAACACCCACTGAGCAGACTGTCTTTTGGTTTCCGGATCATAACAGTAAATCCAGCTTTCGTCACCCGAATGTCGAACACAGCATTTGAGTCACCTCCGTTAAATTTTTGGATCATTTCTCGGCACCAATCAACACGGCGGAGTTTTTGAGCCTTGGTCAAATTATGCGGTATCCAGCGGGCACAAAGCTTCCTGACCGCTAAATGTTCATGGAGGATTTTGTGCACTTGACTCATACCTATGCCTAGACTTGTCCGAATCTGCTGATAGGTCACTCTTTTGTCAGTCTCTATCATACGCCGCACAACACTGATATTATCTTCAGTCGTCGCTGTAGAAGGCCGTCCCTCACGCAAATCATCGGTGAGATTAGTTCGACCACGTTTGAATTCATTAAACCAGTTGTAAACTGTGGCACGAGATGGGGCTTCATCGTGAAAAGCCAATCGAAGTCTATCATAACTTTCTTGTTGACTTATATGACATCGAAAGTCATAAAAAATCATTACACGAAAATTTTCTCGGCTTAAATTCATTCTGACGTGCACAGACAATCTTCAATTTGCCGCCAAATCGTAAAACAAATGACAAATGAATGAAATGTATACTCAATATTATTGGTAAAGAGTTCTATTTTCAAAATTTAAACTTATTTTTTAATATAATGCTTTTAATTTGCCTGTTCTAAAAACTTTCAGTTTGACCCTCGTACACTTCTATATACCTATATGAAATGCACGATTACTATAAAGGAGCTTTTATTTAGTTTCATGTTTCTTCTAAATGCGAAAAGCATTAGCACACGAATTATTAAGAAATATTTAGAGTAAAATTATGAATAATTGAACATGGCGGAATATAAACCCGTGCCTCTTTGAACTGTTCAAGTGCTCTGACCACTAACATAAACCACAAATTCAATACGGCTTCTTTAAGATTATGTAGTTATTAAATATTTGTTTATTATATATTTTATGTAGTTATTGTTAAAGAAATGAACTAAGAAGAATAAGATTTGCTTTGCAAATGATGCTAAACTCCATTATTTGAATAATGGAGTTTAGCATCATTTGTAGGTTTTCATTTACAAATTTATTCTAGTTATATATAACAGTGTCTGATTGCATTGATGTCTGAAGCACGATGAATGTGAGTTCGCTTTACACTCAATAGGATTGTAAGGAACGAAGTCTTTTAACACTAGGTTCCCATGAAGCCAATAAAATTAAAAGAATCTATATTTTATTTGCACAATTAAAGTTATTTTGATATGGATTTTGCAAACTAATATTTTAATAATTTATATATATATTTTTAATATACACTTAATAACAACCCTACACTGTATATACTAATAATTTTATAAAGCGTTTTTCTTCAATTACTAATTATACCGTTTGAGATTTTCACGTTTTGATAATAACATTTCAAGTGTGTGACTTCTGTGCACTCTTTGGATTCTTCATATTGCACAATACAAAAGGTAAGTCCCTATTTTTTTTTAATCCAATTCAAACGCTCCGGAGTTCAACGCTGCGCTTTGTTTCATACAAAAACAAAGCGCAGTGTTGAACTCCGCCACTCAACAAATGATGTCTGGAAAAGTGGAAAGTGGAGTATCTTTAGGCTACATTTTAAGTGCCTACTATGGTACTTCTAGTTCATAGCTTGAAAGTATAGAAAAAAACCGTTTTTTTAATAAAAATATTTATGTAAATACATAATATAATGTTAATTTTTCAGAAAGTATATAAAAAAATAGTCCAGGAAATTATGAAACGTACCAAATCAAAGATAATAATTAAAAGGAGCATTGTAGCTGATAACGAAGTAGATGTAGATTATATTTCTGATTTAAAACCACCTCCGTTACAAAAACAAGAGGAGAACAGTGTTGAAAGTATCGAGAATGCATCCAAGAGTGATTCAAATGAATCTGATAATGGAAAAGAAGAGAGCTTGGAAATAGAGGAAGAAAGAAACGGCTCTGAAGAGAATTCAGATTCTAATTCTGATGAAGATGATTATGATGAGCCACCGGGGGGTGGAGATGATGGAGGCGGCGGCCTCTTAGGTCTACTTGCCGGTCTGAGTGGTGGTGTAAGTTATTATGTACTTCTAATCCCTCACATACAAATTGTTACAGTAAAACTAAGAAAACATATTATACCTATATTCATATATCGTAGTCTTGATGAAATAGCAATTCATAATTTTATTTTGTTTTTATATTTTTTTTCTATTATTGATTAATAATATCCTAATATTATGTTACTTAGGAAGATGGGCAGTCTGATTTGGGATCTTTGATTGCAACACTTGGTGGTATTGTTGCGAATTTAAGTGTAAGTCTATTATTTTTATTATTATTTATATTAATGATTTAACGTAATAATTACAAATCAGCATCATATTATTTTCAGGGTGATGGAATTGATCTTAATGGGTTAATCGCTTCAGGGTTAGGACTTTTCGTTGGTTTACTAGTAAGTAGTAATTATAGTTCAAAATTTAAATTTTGATTCTAATCAGTTTCAAAGTCGAGTTTATTTCTAGTTTAAAATTAGTTCATATTTACTTAAATATTCGTTTACAGTCTGAGGGAGCTGAAAATCCAGGGGAAGTATTAGCCAGTTACCTTCTAACATCATTAGATACAATAACAGGCGGTGGTGCGGTAAGTAAACTCATATCTAAAATTAGATTTGGTTGCTTAATTTGCATTTCTATATATAATACATATTTGCAGAAAAACAATGGAGCGTTTTTTGGAAAATTCTTGTCGAAACTTATTAAAGGAACTAGCGCAGTAAGTGGCTCAATATTTTTGTACCTGCAAATTTTAAATCAATTTGGATTTTCTCTTTATTTTTTATATATTAAGTATTCATTATGTTGTATTTAATGCACCACCCGTTTGTTTTTACAACTCCAACATCCAAAGGTTGCCTGGAAGAGATCGCTTTAAGCGATAAGGCCGCCTGGTTGTACTTCTGTTCCTTTTTATTTTTATAATTATTATGTTATGTTTATGCTGTTGTGCAATAAAGTATATTTGTATTTGTATTTGTATTCACCTTTTCTTTCTCCATTGAAACTAGACAGGAAATATGTGTATCTAATTTTCTTTATTTATTGCAATTTAAGTAATTAGTGAACTAGTTTTGCTCATAGCCTTAAGATCTTTTCTTACTTGCTTACTTGTCTATCCCTTGCACATTTCAAGGTTTCTCTTCTCTATAACTTTTTTAAATTTAATTTTTAAATAGCACATGCCTACGAACTATATCGTAATGAACTCGTTAATTCTAAATTAATAATAATTTAATTTCAATAGATAGATTTTGTTCGTTAAAAAATAAGATTTTTTTCAAAAAAAACCTATTTGGTATTGTTTTGTCTTTCTGATTGTCTGGATCTAAAACATCGATTTTTAAAATACGTTAAAATGATTTTAAAGTACAATAAATCCAAAACCGTCAAATCATTAATTTTTAATCATTAATTATTTAAAATTTTAGGGAGGAGACCCTGATGCCAGTTCAGAAGAAGACGGCGAAAAACCAAAAGATTCAACAGGATTTTTACTTAGTTTGTTAATGGCGTCGTCAGGAGACATGTCAAAAGGCAGCTCTGGACCCCATTAGAAGAAATTTAACTTTATTTAATTATATAATCGTATTTAAAACTTACCAAGTAATACTGTGTTTCAGTAACATAGTGCAATATGTATTAGATATGTTGTAAAAAAATAAAATAATAAATACAAAAAAAAATCATTGAATTACACTGTTCTCTCCTTTATTTCAGCCGGATATTCCATAAAAAGGTAGAAATGGTAAAAGAGATAATAAAATTTAATAACAACGTTGTTTTTTACCTATATATTTTTAATCCCAGTATTTGAGGAAAAAAACGTTTAATTTCAAATATATTTTCTTTTGTTTATGTTAACCTACCACCTATTAATCACCATCTATTTATTTATTATGTATATGTATATATATATATATATATATATATATATATATATATATATATATATATATATATATATATATATATATATATATATATATATATATATATATATATATATATATATATATATATATATATATATATATATATATATATATATATATATATATATATATATATATATATATGTATATGTATATATATATATATATATATATATATATATATATATATATATATATATATATATATATATATATATATATATATATATATATATATATATATATATATATATATATATATATATATATTTCTTTAATTAATAACAATTATTTAATGAATTATTGCATTAAATCTTTTGATTATGCAAAAGGTTCATATTCAAAATATTAAATCTCATTTCTATTTCTTATCTGTTAACAGAGTTCTGGCACTGAGAAGTCTTCAGAGGAACCAGCGCCATCACCGCTATGGACCCTCAAAATGGACGTACTCCGGGCGCTTCTACAATTTGGAACCTCAATAATTGGTATAGCTTCATCAGCTGTGTTCTCTTCATCATCAGGTTAATAAGGGTTATAGTAAAAGCTTAAATATATTAATTTGTTTTATTTTATTCCCAATGCTTAAAGGAATTCATTTACAAATTGATTTTCATTACAAACTGATTAAATTAAAATTCTTATATAAACATATTGGTTTATTTAGAAGTGTTAATTTTTTTTAATAATAAATAATATATAATACATTTAAAAGACCTGATAACCACATATACCAAAAGATGATAAGGAGTTCCTTTTATAATTTTAATTTAAAGTCGTCTTTCGGATACCGGTTCGATGCCCAGTTCGTTAATCTGAAACAATCATTATTTATTACAATAATTAATTATAATGAGTAAATAAATATCTTATATTAAAACAAGCTTGTCTCTTTTTTCATACAAAAAGTCAACAATACTGTTCGTTCAGACATTAAACAAAGAAATTATTAACTTCACGCCTCTTCCACATAGTAGGGTGAGCAGAGGAAACCCCAAGATATTTACGGACCTAGGTTACAATATTTACACGTATGGACCTAGGTTACAATATTTACACGTATGGACCTAGGTTACAATATTTACACGTATATCAATATTTACATTAGTGATACTTCGTTACCAGATTTCTGTCTTTCGACGCATTGCGTGTTAAGCGATGGAACTTAACATTGCGCTTGCATAGTTGGCAGAGCGAAGAAAATGGAAGTTAAATAATCCAATCATGAAGTGAGAATAAAACCTACAAAGCATTTCGTTTACAGGCGCTTATGTATCACGATCGTTTTTTAGACAACAAGGTAATTATAATTCACCCAAAGAAAAACGCCCAGAGTTAGGTTAGCTCACAACAGTTTGTTGGCGTCAGATTATGTAATGTATTTTTATGAAATCTAGAAAAACGCTATCGTTGCTAGTGCCAGTAGTCTTTAGTTCATCCATGGCGTCGATTATTTTCCTATTATGTGGCATTGTAGCTATACCGATTATCTCCAGAATTATCCGTTTAAATTTTAAACAGTATTTCTGATACATATAAAAGAGGTAATTTTTAAATTTAACTTGTCAAAGTCAGTCAAATTATATTTAAAGTTACATTATACATATATACAGTGTTTATATGAACATTAAAAAATGAATCTTACATTAACATTTTGAGGTGTAGATAGAACAAACACAATAGAGTCGACGACATCATTAGCTTCCAGCATGGGCACGTCTGTCTTGTTCTCCACCATTTCCGTTTTTACCATTCCTGGTGAAACACTCTGAAAATATGAATTTTATATAGAAATACCGCTTATGTTCATTAAAATATAATTTGTAAAACTAAACTGAGTGCTAAATATGAAATCTTCATAATATTACCTACTTAGTATGTAATAATATATGTTAGCCGGGTAGGCAAAGGGAATTTAGTGTAAAGACACTCCGTTCCCGTCTTCTTGCCTTTCGAGACGTAGCTTGGATTAGATTAGGTTAGCCTTTATGAGTTCGATTCTCGTTTTGGGAGAATTTTTTATTTTTATTTTCGTCGCTTTGGTAATAATACAAAGCGGGCCGTAGAGTTCAAACACGCAATGTCTCGAAAAGGCACAAAGCGGGGGACGGAGTGTTTTAACACTAGGTTCTCAAGGTTCCTGTGGTTCCCTAAGCCTACCCTGCTATAAGCGGGATAAAGCGTGAAGCTAAAAAAGAAAATAAAAACAAAACTATCATTAACATAACATTTTACTTCGATAATACTTTCCAGCAGTAACTCCACGTTAACAATTTTAAAATGTTGTATGTATAAGCTACGTATCTCGTAAACATTCGTAACCACTTACGGTGACTTTAATTTTGCTTTTGTACGCGGCAATTTCGTTTAACAGTGATGTAGTTAAAGCTGTCACTGCATGCTTAGTAGCAGGGTACACGTTGAAATTTACATCAAGCGGTACATAGTGTCCCGCCAAGCTAGAATTTATAGAAGAAATGTATTAAAATCACTATTAGCACATATAAACAATCAATCGTATATATATTAGTGATGTAACTAATGTAATTTTTTTAACATTCGCGAACGCGAATGCGAATATGTGCTGTCGATATTCGCGAATGCTAACGCGAATATTTAGTAATTCTTTTAAGTTTGGCACTTATCATGAATAATTGATCACAAAATACTTAAAGAAAACATATAAAAATTTGAACGCAGCGGGACTGGAACCCGCGCCCTCCTGCGAACCGTGCAGGCGCTCTCACCACTGAGCCATGCGTTCTACATCACGCCGCGTTGAAATTGGCAGTGGTGAGAACGCCTGCACGGTTCGCAGAAGGGCGTGGGTTCGAGTCCCGCTGCGTTCAAATTTTTATATGTTTTCTTTAAGTATTTTTTCTATCCTCAGTGTGGATTAACACTTTAAAAATCATCAAAAATATTTAATTGATCACAATTTTTAATTTTTTCGAGTAGACGATTATAAAACTAATAATATTAAAAATCTTAGTAATAATTGATAACATTTTTTAGAAGAAAGAAAGAATTTGTTTTTATTTGCTTAGATTGCATAAAAAAATGTTTCATGAGATATACTGAACAGTAATAATATGATTACGAGGTTAAGTTACTATTTTTAATATCAAAAAATGATGATTTTGAGTTTAATAACGTATTATATATTTATTTTTCTCATATACATCATTCACAAATCATTCACAGAAATTTTTGCAAATGCGAATACGAATGTGTAAAAATATGCGAGTATTCGCGAATGTGAATATTCGTTACATCACTAATATATTCCATGTATCAATATTTAATATAATAATCTTCAATTGATTTTACCTGTTAATATTTATAATGTGGCCATTGACCTTTCTCCTTATCATCGAAGCGAGTGCTCTACGCGTACACATCACTAGTCCTCGGAAGTTCACATCAATTGTTAACAGAATGCCATCATCACTCACCTTGTCACTTCCCAAGTCTAAAAGAAATGTTTTTTCTATGCTTTTAGGCCATATCCCAGTCATAACAGGGTATGCAGAGAGAACCGTAAGAACCATGGGAACCTAGAGTTAAGATACTCCATTCCGCCTTTCACGACATTGCCTAGTTACCAGAGCGAAGAAAATGGTAATGACATAGTTCATCATTGGAAATCGAACCCACAAACCGTCGTGTTTACAGGCAGACACTGCCAGTATAAAAAAAAATTGGAAATTTGAAAGCAACTTCGTTATTTAAGCTATCAAAGTCAGAGTGTTTTCATTCATTTTGCAAACAGTTTCACGATACGAGTATATCCAGAAAAGAAACCTAGTGTTAAAATGGCGGCATTCAGCGTCATACTTGTCATTTCTTGTAATGGGAATTGAACTTATAACTTTCGGTTAATAATACAACGGCGGCCCAATTTACTACTTATTTAGATATTTATTTATTGTTTTATAAGCAATGCTCATTTTTTTTTAGATAATCAACATATTATTATAGGAATTAAAGCATTTTATGATAAATCATAAATAAAAGTATAATTACATAATTATAGAGATATATTAAAATATGCAATAGTAAAATATAATCAACGACGTCGAGGCTGCAATAGAAGTGTCAATCACGATTATGCGTCAATTACCAATCTGTATATTTTTCAATTAAATCTATTATATTTAAGACACTCCGTTGCTTGGTCTCTGCTTTCTCCGTCCCCTTTTTCGCCTTTTTCGAGGCATGGCGTGTTGAGTGGCGCAACTAAACGCCGTGTTTTACTTAGTTTCCTGAGCGAAGAAAATGGAAATCCATCTTCCCCGACTGGAAATCAGACCCAGAAACCATTTGGTACGCTTTATCCCTAGAGTCGTAGTCAGAGAGGACGGAGCGCCAAATGCTGCGGTTCCTGCATACCTCTTTCGCCTCGTCCACTATCATTTACCTCATCATACATGCTCTCCTTATCTTCGATACTGTGTTTTTGAAAGCTAGCTGAGGTCTCCCCTTACCTCATTTACCTAATTCTTTTTAAAGTTTTTTTTTTTAGCTTCACGCTTTATCCCGCACATGGCAGGTTAGGCAGAGGGAACTGCAGGAACCATACGTACCTAGTGTTAAGACAGTCCGTTACTTAGTCCCTGCTTACTCCGTCCCCACTTTCCGCCGTTTTCGAGGCATTGCGTGTTGAGTGGCGGAACTCAACGCCGCACTTTGCCTTAGATGCCAGAGTGAAGAAAATGAAATTAGAAAAATCCATCTTCCCCGACTGGGAATCGAACCCAGTAACAGTTGCGTTACAGGCAGACGTTGCGCCTCTGCGCCACGACGGTCCTCTGCTTTTTAAAGTTACAAATAAATAATTATAATAAATTATAAATAATTAGATTCAAATGGTATACCAGTAATACTCCCATCCTTTAAGATACCAGCATTATTGATAAGTATATCGATTCCCTTAAATTTTTCCTCAATCCATTTGAAAGTTGACTCGATTTCGTCTATTTTGGAAATGTCACATTGACGTGCGTGAATGGCACCTTTACCTTTTACTTTCGATGCTAATTTCTGAAAAAAAAAAGCTTTCGTTATATTTCGCTTATAAAGTAGACAAGTTAAGAGAGAGAGAACCTAGATAGTGTTTAGACACTCTGTTACTCACTTTTCGCCTTTCGATATATGGATTCGAATAGAAAAATCTGCCTATACATATGCAAATATTACAACATCATTTAAATTAATTGGATATATTATAGACGCATATAGTAAAAAATAAATAATATAACGATATAATAGTGCAGTTAACGTTGTATTTATGTATGTATTTACACTTATAAGGTAGTATTTGTTTTTGCTATCAAGTCCGATATAAAATATAACTAATAAACAATAAATAAAAGAATATTTCTAAGTCATTTGACGATGAAAAAAAAATATCTATGTCATAATGTTCAATATATTCGTAATTCAAGACGTCAAATTTATATACGGACATATATTATACAATTACATATACATATACAATTATTACAATTATATACTGGACAGAACTTATACATATAACATAATTGGGATGTATATACTAGCGTTTTATGTGCATTAAAAAAAATCAAAGTATTTCCAGCATGTTTTTTTAAATTTGCAATTTTATCATACTATGACTGAAGATTATGACGATTATGATTTTCAAAAATATAAAGTATTTTAAATAATATTTAATATATAATAAAACTATACTATATAATACAACTTTTGCCACTCTGTACGCAGTCTCATAAAGGCAGAAAGCTTAGAATCTCTCTCCCTAAAATAAAATAACTAGACATTTATATACTATAATATACTGAGGATCGTCGTGGCGCAGAGGCGCAACGTCTGCTTGTAACGCGACGGTTACTGGGTTCGATTCCCAGTCGGGAAAGATGAATTTTTCTATTTCCATTTTCTTCGCTCTGGTATCTAAGGCAAAGCGCGGCGTTGAGTTCCGCCACTCAACACGCAATGCCTCGAAAACGGCGGAAAGCGGGGACGGAGTAAGCAGGGACTAAGTAAGTGTCTTAACACTAGGTTCATATGGTTCCTGCAGTTCCCTCTACCTACCCTGCCATGTACGGGATAAAGCGTGAAGCTAAAAAAAAAAAAAAATAAATTTATATACTAAGTATATCATAATTCATACTTCCACCAAAGCAATTCTCCTCGCTAGGCCAATTACAGTCAAGCCTAGATTGGCTAGACGCAAGCTTAGCGCCTCACCTATCCCGGAACTGGCCCCCGTGATCACAGCGACCTTGCCGTGCCAACGTTCCATCTGTACAAAAACAATTGTTAAAAAAAGATCCATTAGGTAACATACTTTAATATGCAGTAAGTTTGGTTCTTCTCAGGTCTTAGGTATTTAATTATTAGTGAACCGGTGGTAATGTTTTTGAAGTTTATGAAATGAATTTTGCATTCATATTTTGAATATCATTTGAATTTCATATTGATTATTGGATTTACACTCGGGGTGAATGAATTATTTTCATGTAGCTTGTTTTATTTTTTTATCTTTACGCTTTATTCCGCTCATAACTTACACCTTGGGAACTTATCCACTTTTCCTGCGTGGGAATTGAACCCATAAAGCGTCACGTTTACAGGCACACGCTGCGTCTATGCAACACGACTAGTTAGATTTCACTTTAAATTACAGTATATTTAAGAACAGGCTCCGTCTTTTTAACGTATCATCATGGATAATAAGCATATATCACAAACCACATAATGCAATCGGTAAAAAATATACAACGATAAGAGTAACACACCAATTTCTTATATATATGCTTCGCACATCCGGTCAGTCCATTTTAAATATATGTAGAGATAGTTAAGTTAGGTCTTTTGAATAGAACTAGAAATTTGGCTCTACATGAGATCTGTTAATTTTGATAGTCTTTGTGACATTTTACATTACGTGCTTACTGCTTAGGATATTTTTATGCAAAAGTTCGGCCTCCTACACTCAGTAGTTTCGGGTTTATGTGAACCGTCATCAAGTAATAAGGCTCGAGCTTTATGTATGTACCAATATTGACACAAAAGGTGAGCTTTTTATTTGAGACTATAGTAGCGCAGATGTTGATTGTCTTATTGTTATTTTTTACGAGTTAGTTTTGAGTTTGATTCTTACTCGGGGGAGTAAATTATTTTAATTATTTACATTTTTGCCCTAGCAAAGTCTTGCAAGGAGTTCCATCACTCAATACAAATTGAACTCTATTCTCTCCTCTATTATAATACTACTAACTTTCTTACTCAGATAAATATTTACACAAATCTTACTCTAGTATAATTTGCATATATTATATATATTAAAGAATCGAAAACATCAATTTAATCTAATTCAATGATAAAATTTCAAAATTATTGCAATAAATTATCGTATTGTTCATTTGGACGTAGACCAGGACAGGTCGGTAGTAAAATATTTATAATATATCTTAAAACGTATACGCGGTTAGCTAGAGTTTCTCATTAGAGTCTATTTTAACAATTAAAATACAAAATAATATCAATTGATTCCATGTACAATACTTCATTAACCATTTTTTGTTTCTATATTAACACTGTAGTTTAAAAATTTTACAGGCAAACTAAACTAGGCAAAGCACGGCGTTGAGTTCAGCCACTCAACATGTCTCGAAAAGCGAAGAGCAGAGAAAGGAGTGTTTTAACACTAAGTTTCCACGGTTCCTGCGGTTGCCTCTGCCTACCCTGCTATAAACGGGATAAAGCGTGAAGCGATTTATTTTTCTATCCCTTTTTTATTATTAAATACAATGAACTTTCCTTTTGTAGCAACTGACTCTTTTATTCAATGTACGAAAATTATAAATTCAGATTCATTTATTTGAATAAAACAATAACTTCAATATTCCACATTTTCCAAGACAATAAAAGTCATTATATGTAAATTGATTTACGCTCATATATAACCTATCTCTATTTTATAACACGGAAAATATTCTACAGATTTATTGTAGATTACTATATATAGAGTATGTGTTAACGTGAGCTGACATAAGATGCTCATTTAAATGCAATCGTAAATCATTAATTCTATAATCCATTCTTTTTTTTCGCTTCTTGCTTTATCCCGTATTTAGCGGGATAGGCAGAGGGAACCTCAGCAACTTTTGGAACCTAATGTTAAAACACTCGGATTACTGCTTTCTGCCATTTTTCAGCCATTATGTGTTGATATCAGAGCGAAGAAAATTAAAATTAAAAAATCCATACCTCCTAGTGTGAATCAAGCCTACAGATTTTGCGCCACAACGGTCTTTTTTCTTTTTTCATTGAACTTTTTCATTAGAATAAAATATAAAAGGCAGCTAAAATAAAAAATAAAAGCCAGCAACGGCTATGTGCAGTTTTAGATGGAGAGAACATCGTGTGCAGACACTCGGACCTCAAGTTTTCATCGAATTCATGTAATTGTATGTAAAATGGTGACACTCATTCTTTTTATTATAGAGAGATAATAAAAAAAAAACGGTATTACTCCTAAAAGATATCGGATAAGGAAAGATATGGCTTTATAAGAACTGTTTACGTTACGCCATGACGGCGTAACATTACGACATTGTTACTTGCTTAAGGTTTGCAAGCACTTATTTATATTTATTTATAATTTTGGATATTGTACGGGAGAAATACTAGAAAATTAAACATAAATATAAAAATTTGAACCAAAATGGCTTAGTGATCAGACGGCTTGGGCGGTTTCCACGAGGCACGATTCAAATGTGAGTTAAAATTAAATTATACATATGCCTTCTTTAAGTACTTTTCCTGTCTGTAGTATAAATTAATATAAAATTTGTGGTTCTGGAGATGGGTCCGGATGACGACAAAGACAGACAGACAAATATATTAACAAATGTATTTTATTTGAAAGAGACGCAGTTAAAATGAAATCACAAACTTAATTTGCAATTGTATAGATTATTACGAGTTAAAGCCTATAATTTATAAGTTGCGTAATAACGTCTATATATCATATAATATGTTAGTAAATGATAAGATATGTTATAATATTCATAAGCTATGAAATACTTTATATTTTTTGTACTTATTTACCAATCAATAGCTCAAAGTTAATTTTGTAGCTGTTTTTATGAAAATGAAAACGGAACTCCGATGGATCTTACATTAAGCAGCCGTAAACAGTAATAAATATTAATAAATAGTAATAAATAACAATAAATAATTATATTTATATAGAATTATACTAAAGGGTAATACACATACACTTACTGTACTCAATAAACAACTTTCACTTGTAACCACGCAGCACCGCTCCTCGCGTACCACCGACTAGAAATGAAAATCTAAGAACGTTTATATAAGATATATAGCGCTTGTCATTTATTATTTTATTGTGATTGTGATTGTGATTGCAATAATAAAAGAGGATGTTGAATATTTAAAACACAAGTTAATCGTAAAAAATTATGTAAATAGATTTTAACTAGTAGTATGTTATTATGGACGTGACATGTATACATACATATAGCATTTAGCTTTATCCCTAGCGGGGTAGGCTAAACGCTGCGGACCCTGCATACCTCTTTCGCCTCGTCCACTGTCATTGGCGTAAGTATTTATCATGAATATTAAAGTAATAAAATAGAGCTTTCTAAAGAACTGTGTCATTGTCTTATGAACCATTGAGGCAGTAAAGTAACTCAATAGATATATTTCCTTTAAATTTTGACCAAAAACATTATACAAACAAAAATTTCAAGTGCGAGTGTACGTCGTGCATAGAAGGTTCTTTATCAAATAAAAAATTCCATGCAATGCATGCAAAAATACCAACAATAACCAAAGTACTTATACGCCGGTTTAAAGTGTAAACCTGTTACAGCCCATGAATTTATTGTATATTAGCAGGTTTACACTCTAAGCCGACGTATAATAATAAAATCTTATAATAATAAAATCAAAATTTGTATGCAATCATTTTATATAAAATTAACAAATTAAGATTTGTAATATTTGAGTTCGTAAAAGTATTTTTTATGACACGGAGCTAATTATTCTTTAAGTTCTTACTCCTTGGATGACCTAT
Organism: Dione vanillae; assembly: GCA_037178615.1. Classification (NCBI taxonomy): domain Eukaryota; kingdom Metazoa; phylum Arthropoda; class Insecta; order Lepidoptera; family Nymphalidae; genus Dione; species Dione vanillae. The sequence goes on along the minus strand of JAZFAU010000233.1, from coordinate 69,397 downwards.
TGTTATATGAATATTAATAGCATTCAAAATGTAACAACAACTAAACTGGTTTCCTTAACCCTTTAGCAGGGATGACGACTATTAGTGTCTATGTATATAATCTTAAAATAAAGTTTTCATTTGCGGAAATGGAATAAAAATACTACCCAGTGAGCCAACCCTCTCTGTTTCTAAAGTATCTTATGAAACTTTATCAGCGGAACTTTATTTTATTTGTTATTTGCTACTGCATGTTTTATAATGTTTAGAAAGTTCACGGAAAGTAGTTTTCTCGCACGTGAAACTTTCCCGTAGACTTTGCCGAGAAATAGCACGCATTGACTATTGCTTTTAACTTTTTTAATTTTTAAAAATTAATCTTTCGCTGTAGTAATTGTCATTTAGATTGGAATACGTCACACTTATTATAGTATTGAAACTGTCACAAATTTAACAAGAATCGTCAAATTTAGTATTGATTTACTTATGGTTTCGTCCATAATACCTGTACCTTTTTATTACGTTTTATTTTATCAAGTATAAGATTAACATGTATAAGAATTATTTAAATAAAATAATTTGATTATTATTTTGATTATCAATGTTTCCCAATAACCAGTCGCCACGACACTAGCTTTTGTTAGTTCTGCTCGTTTTTGCTCTAAATTCAATTGTTCTATGCCTATTTTTTATTGAAAATTTTCTTTTTCGTAACAACAATCTATATTTACGTATAGTCTGATACTTAAGAGCGTTATAGAATAGTTTTTCAAAATCAGCCATCATACCTATTGTATTGACTTAGAAATTAAAAACTATTGACCTTGGTGTTAGGTATTAATTTCAATATTAATTTTGATCTACATGGAATTATGAGAAAAATGTTCTAGGCATACAGACAAGATAACTCAATAAAGTAAAAAATTTTCGATTCGATTCGATTTAGATATTATATTGTTAGAAATCAGAGGTGGTTAGTTCAATTTTATTAATAACCTCCAAACACGTAGACCATATTTTTCGAGCATTTTCGGACACAGAGTCTGCGTAATTGCATTTAATGGCATAAAAGTTACTTCAATTCATAGTTGTTACAGTCTTTTACAGTCTTTATCATCTAAGATTTATCTTGCTTCTTATCTAAGGTAAAGGTTAGTTCTTTCTAAAAGAGATTCCTAAATATATAATATAAAATATCCCGCTGAGTTTCTTGTGCCGGCTTTTCTTTGGTCTGACGCATCAACGTTAGTGAATGGATAATGTTTTTGAATGTTTCTGTGTTGTTATTTTCTGTGTTGTCAATTTGTAATCATAATAATTAACATTTTTAAATATTAAAAACTTTGTTTATTTATGAATTTTACTTTTAACCATATTTGTTAATTATTTTACAGGGTATAGTGGGTTGTTAGTTATGTTTAATCAAGACCAGAAAGATAATAATCAAGACCAGAAAGATGGATATACCGACCGGATAGTATTGTTGCTTGAAAAGGCGCGGTCATAATGCTTTGCTGTACAAGTTGCCAAATAAATCCAATACTCATTCAATAAATTATATAATACTATTAGTAATACCTCTTAAATAATTTTAATTATGTTTATGTAGCTAATATTAACCTTTTTATACCTATTTTAATATTTATTTATTTACCTTTTTATATGTATAATTATGCATATATCTTGATTTGTGTATTGTGTATATTTGTATATATAATAAAACAGTAAACAAATATTTTTAAAAAACAAAATATATAAAATTATTAAGATAATAGAGAAAGAATTCGAAAAAAATATTTTATCTGTTTGTGTTTGAAAGTTTGTCTGATTGCACACGCTAATCTCAGGAACCATTGGATGGATTTTTGTTATATAGCTATTTGTTCTCGCTAACATACAGGCTATCTATTTTTTGAAAATTCGCACTTTCAGGTGTAAAGAGGGGGGGAGGGGGAGGGGGGTTTGTAAGTTTGTATGAAACTTCGTCAGTTTTAAGGCTAAAAGGATGAAAATTAAAGCTTATGTGAATTCTAAGCTTTTCTGGCCTTCGTTTTGTGACGGTTACCTGTTTAAAGAATCATAACGAGAAGAATCATCCCTCAGTAGCATAAATAGACAGTCAAAATCTTACTTTATTGTGTTGTAAAATACACCTTTTTAGAAAATATTTATAATCTTTCACAATATAATATACCGAAAATAATATAAAAATCAATTATTTCAGGCTTAAAAAGACTCAAAAACAGGAATGTCATAATAATTCCTTTTCCACAATAATTTAAATGAGTAACGTTGGTCCAAACCAAGCCACAATATTAGTACTTAGTACCTACCATTATAAAGACTGTGTAGGTAAATGTTACGAATTACTAAGATACTTTAACACAAGCGTACCACTTAAAATATAATGTGCGTAATATATTTAAAAACCGCGAGCGGAGCCGCGGGCAACAGCTAGTAGAAAAATAATTTATTAAGGTGTTAACAAATTGATTGTTAAGAATAACCACGTTGACAACAAGACAAGTTGGCTTGTAGAGAATGTTTTGTAGCGTTAAGGCCACCCTTTGTGCATATTTTTATTGCATAGTGTGCAATACTGTATGAGTAAATAAATACAAGAAAAATAGTGTAAAAAGCCATCTATCAAGACTGTAAAGAACTTAAGTGCAAGAATTTTTAAGTTAGATAGTTCAAGCAGTTTCATCGATTTATTCATAGATGGCGCTGCTTAAAAATATGCGTGTACTATAACATGTACATAATGCATATTTTTTTTTTTTTTTCGAAAATTGTTTTTATATTTCACGCTGTATCTGCATATATTATTGCTGCTTCCCTCCATGTCTCTTTCCCTTCGTCCACTGTCTTTGACCTCTTCATCATGCCCTCTGGAGACCCTTCATGATTTTGATATTACCTTCCTCCAGTATCTTCGACACTGTGTTCTCATAGGTCGACCCACGTATCCCCTCACTTATCATAAAATATAAAAATATATATATTAAATTTTGTCATATACTCGTACATTATACATTATATTTGCTATCTTGTTTAAAAGTATAAAGTTCACTGTGCGTAAAAGTTCTGAATCATACCGGTTATCTCGTGTACGTAATGTACCCTACAATTGCATTACCTATAGAATGAGTAATTTCTTACAAAAACAAAAGATTTAAAATATTTACCTTGAAATGGTATTTATTAATTTAATAAATATGACGTAAAATGGTATAAAGTGACACTCAACTCTGCACTCTTCGTTTAATTTGAACTTTATTCAAGTGACAGAGTTTGTCTAAAAATGAAAATAATAATAATTATTTTTATATAGAAAATATTTATCCAGCCCGCAGTTATCGCGTTTACGCTTGATATCTGTTTCTTTTTTTTAATATCTTCACGCTTTATCCCGCACATAGCAGGGTAGGCAGAGGAAACAGCAGGAACCGTAGGAACTAGTGTTAAAACACTCCATTCAACACTTTTGTCTATTTCTTGTTCATTGAAAATCTTCCAAGCCAAGAGACATCGATAAAAAAATCTCGATTCGTGGACTCGAGCACGTGGCTTTGAAAATAATCTTGATTTAATAGTCTCGCGTTTCATACTGTTATAGTTCAATTCAAATATTATTGTTAGCTAAATTTAGTTTCTTATAGTTTTGTCATAAAGATGAAAAGCAATATGACATGATATTTTAAGTTTTAAAATTTAAAAAAAGGACCGTCGTGGCGCAGAGACGCAATCTGCATGTAACGCGACCGTTTCTGGATCTTCGCCCTGGAAACTAAGCAAAGCGCGGCGATTAGTTCCACCACTCAACACGCAGTGCCCCGAAAAAGGCGGAAAGCGGAGACTAAGCAACAGAGTATCTTAACACTAGGTTCCCGCGGTTCCTGCAGTCCCCTCTGCCTACACTGCCATGTGCGGGATAAAGCGTGAAGCTAAAATAATTATATATCTGTTTCTATGTACTACGTTATCTCTTTCTTGTACATCTCTTATTCTAGTGTATATTATTATATATACAAAAATTACATTACTCACTACTTTCGGTAGGTAAATGATAAATGTCGTTACAACCTTGTTTTGTATTAAGATCTTTGTGTGAGTAATTAGGTAATTACCTGTATTATTTGTTAAGTAAGTATAAGTATAGGTAAATTCTATTTTAGAAAAATATTTTAATCGTTTAGGAGCTGTACACAATAACGTAAATATACAGACATAGGTATAAATATTAAACTTTTACATCTCTTTTTTGTGTTGGCAATTTAGTTTTTTCTATCAAAGTTGGCTTAAAAGCTTTTAAAAGTAAAGCTTTAGCTGGTGATCTTAAACGAATACACATCTGAAAATACATATAAAGTGAAAACCCAAGTATGAAATATATTTGACATTAATTATTTACGTATTGTAAACGAAGACGGGAAGTACGCGTAAGAAGCAATTGTTTATGTGACTTAAGATAAATTAAGACAGCTTTGATTAACGTGTGCAGGCGTGGTGCAGTTGGATTAAGGACAATGATTGATTGAATTCTTTTAAAATTTTGAAAAAAATGAATTCAAAACATTCAAGGATGAAAGTGTGAGAGGGTTAGGGTGTTCTAGGAATAGGGTTGTTGTGTGAGTAAAATATCGGTTCCAAAAATATTTTTTTGTAAAAGTCAGGGCTAAACTTAAAATAAAGTAGTACACAAAAAGCATATTTAAAGTTAAAAACCTTTATTATTTTTATGTATGAAACTTATATTTAAAGTTCGATAAAAGCTTATTTTTTAGAAAACATTACTTTGCGTAAATATTTTATTTAGAATATGACATAATTTTCCTTTTTTGTTGTTAAACCACGATGAGATAGGGCTTCATAAATTTTTCCACAACTTTCCCAGGAGAGGGTCCTGGGAAAGTTGTGGAAAAATTTATGAACATACATACAAACCTTTTCAAGCAATAATACCATCCTGGTTTATCCTTCAACCTGGTTAAATTGAAGTTACATACTCGTACATACATACTGTATACCCATACCCCATATACCCCATAACTTATAAAAATGAATGAAAGTAAAATTTACTAATAATAAGGTTTTGCATATTTATAAATGTCAATATATTGTTATTTTTATAATGTTAGTATTATAAATTGAAAATAAATTCAAATTCAAATTTATGCAAAATAAGAATACAAGATTTAGATAATTTTAGATAATGAGGACCGTCGTGGCGCAGAGGCGCAACGTGTGCCTGTAACGCGACGGTTTCTGGATTTTTCTATTTCCATTTTCTTTCTTCTGGCAAAGGTTGAGCACCGCCACTCAACACGCAATGCCTCGAAAAAGGCGGAAAGCGGGGACGGAGAAAGCAGGGACTAAGCAACGGAGTGTCTTAACACTAGGTTCCCACAGTCCCTGCAGTTCCCTCTGCCTACCCTGCCATGTGCGGGATAAAGCGTGAACCTAACAAAAGAAAAAAAAGGAAATTTTGATAATTTTTTGAACGTCAAAAACATTATCACCCGTTCACTATTGGTTATTACTCAGATACAAGTCTTGGGAATATTAACAAGTCTTGGGCATTGTTATACCGCCCGTTATATTACTACCTACTTGTGGATTGTGTGTATCTTATTACAATCAGTAGATATGAGGAAAATATTGTAACGAGAAAGTTTGTTTCTTGCTCGGTAACCACGTCAAGCCTACAAATATGTACTCGGACGAAGACCACCGTTCTGATTTGTATCCTTTGCCGACATCAGAAGTGGAATCTGAGCCTAACTGATGCACGATGTTCGAGATTAGCAGAGAAGTATGAAGTATTTGAACACCAGTAAGAAGAGCTCAACCCAGAGCAACCAGAAGCTGATCCACGTGCTTTGTGTGCCATCATTGATATCTGTGTTTATGAACGTACACTGGAAGGTGCATCGCTCACCATAGCTTTCAGTAAGAAAGGCAGCGCCTCGTCGTGACTCTCACAGATCTCTCATGCAGGTATGACTTGGCAATACTATCGCGACCTCTTTCTTGTACGTTATGTGCAATCGCACGGAAACACTAGCGGCGGCGCTTATTGGTATGAATCACGGCAAGCCGAAGAAAGGTGAACGTCTCGCAGCATATGCAAGCCGCGTGATGACGTCGCTGTTGACGAGATGAAAGAATGTATTCACGAAGAAATCGCTACGTCATATGTGTTAGTTCATATTGCCCAGTTTGATTCGTGTGTGTATCGAAATAACCAAAAACCTGGTACATTCAATTATTAGTGGGCCGTGTTGACCGTAGCAGCGGAAGCGGTGCAGTAGAGGAGCGACGCGTGGATGTCTGCACTATGGCAGGCGTTTGTGGTAAACTACAACAATCTGGTAAGTCGTTACAAACTGTTAGCCGTGAATTCATAGAAGAAGGCACATTCTCGTTTATTTGTATACCAACCTAGAATATACTGTACGATTTCTTTGTAACGTGTCAATTAGTGGTAATCATTTGTCGAGTTGACAGAAGAGATTGGACCGTACCAGAGGTTGTCGAAGTAGAAATCGGTATCTACAAGTTGTAGTCCGTGAGTACGCGGTAAGAAGTCAACTCTGGCATAGGTCGGGTTCAGCATGAATCACAAAGTCCAGGTGGGTCAAACACAGGTATGTCATAAAAATTCCTTTTTCATAATAATTTAAATGAGCACAATTTTAGTACTTAGTACCTAGCATTATAAAGACTGTGTTGGTAAATATTACGAATCACTAAGATATTTTAACTCGGACATATCACAAAAAAATATAATGTGCGTAATATATTTAAAAACCGCAAGCGGAGCCGCGGGCAACAGCTAGTAAAAAAATAATAGATTAAATTTTTAACAAATTCATTGTTAAGAATAAACACATATTTTCCACAAGACAGGTTGGCTGGTAGAGAATTTTTTGTAGCGTCAAGCCCGCCTTATGTTCAAGTTTACTTATTGCATAGTATGCAATAGTGTATAAATAAATAAATAAATATAATTTAGTGACAAAAACCATCTATCAAGATATTAACGAACTTAAACGCTAAAGATTCTAAGCTAGTAGTGTAAGCAGGTTCATCAGTTTATTCATAGATGGCGCTGCTTAAAAAAGCAAAGCAAATTTAACCACGCAAGTGAGGATGGCTTGGCCACACGCTCCGAAGAGATCCAGATCACATCCATAGGCAAGCCCTAGACTTTAATCTTCAAGGCAAGTGAAAATGTGGCTGCCCTAAACTGAGCTGGCGTCGGACGGTCGCTGCAGAGGTGGCAAACATAGGGAGGACCTGGAGCGAAGTGAAGCGCGATGCTCAAGACCGGGCGGGATGGCGACGCACTGTGGATGCCCTCTGCCCCATCTAGGGGACTTAGGAGCTTAAGTCAAGTAAGTCAAGCTGCTTAAAAATATCCGTGTTCTATACGGAGTACATTTACATATATTATTTAAAAAAATATATACTTCACATTTTATCATTATTGCTGCTTTCGATAAAATCCTAACACTAATTAGATCTCAAAAAATATAAAATATACATAATTAAATATATATTTTATATTGTTTAGTAAAACTGATCAATAAAATAATACTCAAGTAGTAATTATAATATGTGCCAAATATATTACGCATTTACAGCTTTCTATCGCCTCGCTACGCCTTGGATAGTAAGCTTTATAAAATGTAGTTCTCGAAATATTTTTGAGTAAAGTCTTAACAGTAAAGTAATCAAACTTAATCATATGATGTTTTATTTGCCTTTTTATTTGTTTACGGTTTCATCTATCTACATCACTATGGTTTATCTATAAATATACTTCTAATATTATACAGCTGAAGTTTTTGCATAACTCATTGCGTCATTTCGTTCGATATCAAAAATCTTACATTAAAAAAATCTAATATTTTTCCCTCCGTGTCTCTTTCCACTTGTCCACTGTCTTTGACCTCTTCATCATGCCCTCTGGACCAGGACCGTAGCTAAGGCTTTAGGTAGGGGCTTTGTGGGGCAATGCTCTTCAGATATTACCTCAATGTGGCGGCAAAAAAGATTTGAAAAAATTAAACAAATAAAGTTGTATAAAAAAATGTGAGAATATATTTACCGGATTGTAATTGAATTCTTATTGACCACGGTCGACTTTGGAGCGCTGTAACAGCATTTAAGATGAATTAAATACAAAAATTTTTCTGAAAAGATCATCTACAAGATTGGTTTAAATATTTTTTTGTAAAATATATAAAAAAATTTTATAGAGCAAAAAATAAAGATTTTAACTTTTTAAAAAATTTTAACGCTTATAACTTAAATTTTAAATTTAGTGCGAAAAATTTGTAGACAAAACAATGCTACAAATTACAATTTTTTTGTACGACGCATAGTTTCCGAGATATCGCGAAAAAAGTGTTTCCCCCCCTTTTTACAAGATGGCGGCCGGAGGACAAGAGGGGGGTGACCCCACAAACTTGAGGTTAAGCTTCTATTGACCACCCCCCACATGTCCCAAAAATAAAATTAATAAAATTGCGTCCTCTAATAAATGGAAAGCAAATATAACATTTCAGTGGACTATATGTTTTTAATTACATAGTTATAATTATTTGCCATCTTCTTTAAAAGTATAAAGTTCACTGTACGTAAAAATCCTGAGTCATACCGGTTATCTTGTATACGTAGTGTTCTCTACATTAGCATTACTTACAAAATGAGTCACTTCTTACAAAAACAAAAGATTTAAAATATTTACCTTGAAATGAAATTATTTAAATTAATAAATATGACGTAAAATGGTATAAAGTGACACTCTACTCTACACTCTCCGTTTAGTTAGGGGTTTAGTCAAGTGGTGCAGTTGAACTCCGCGCTTTATCTACGAAATAAAATAATAATAATAATTTATTTTTTATGTCTTAACGCTTTATCCGGCACAGAGCAGGGTAGGCAGAGGGGACTACTGGAGCCATAAGACCCTAGTGTTAAAACATTCCGTAGCTTTGGCCCTGTTTTCCACCTTTTTCGAGGCATTACGTGTTGAATGGCGGAACTCAACGTCGCGCTTTACCTAGTTTCCAGAGCGAAGAAATAGAAAAATTCAACTCCCCCGAGTGGGAATCGAACCCACAATTCGTGGCATTTACAGGTAGACGCTACGTCTCTATAAAAAAAAGAGGACCGTCGTGGCGCAGAGACGGTTTCGGGGTCTTCACCATGAACTAAGCAAAGAGCGGCGATGATTTCCACCACTCAACACGCAATGTTTCCCCACTGTAATGTTTACACTAGATTTCTGCAGTTCCCTCTGCCTACCCTGCCATGTACGGTACAAAGCGTGAAGCTAAAAAAGTAAATATCTGTTTCTATGTACCACGTTTCTCTTCCTTGTACGTCTCTAGTTCTAGAGTATATTATTATGTACCTATACAAAAATTACATTACACACTATTTTACGTAGGTAAATGATAAATATCGTTATCATCTTGTTTAGTATTAAGGTCTTTTTGTGCGTAATTAGGTAATTACTTGTTTAATAATTTTAAGTATAGGTAAAGTAGTCCAGTAGTTGCTTTGCATTTATTAGAGGACGCAATTTTATTTTAAGGACCATGGGGGTCAATAGAACCTCAAGTTAGTGGGGCCGCCACCCTTGTTGCCCGGCCGCCATCTTGTAAAAAGGGAGGGGGAAACACTTTTTTCGCGATATCTCAGAAACTATGCGTCGTACAAAAAATTTGTAAGATCATAATTTGTAGCAAATTGTTTTACCTACAAATATGCTTATATAATGTTTCGCCCTAAATTTAAAATTAAAGTTATAAGCAAAAAACTGAAATTTTTTTTATGCTAATTTTCTTTTCTGCTCTATAACTTTTTTGGAAACATTTTACAAAAAAAATACCTCAGATCAATCTTGTAGATAGTCTTTTGACGAAAATTTTTGTCCATCATTTTTTTATTACATTCATCATAACGCTGTTAGAGCGCTCCAAACTCGACCGGGTTCAATAAGAATTCAATTAGAATCCAGTAAATATACTCTCACAATTTTTTAAAAAACTTTACTTATTTATTTTTTTCAAATCATTTTTGCCGCCACATTGAGGTAACATCTACAGCCTTAAAAAGATTTGTTTGTGATATAGAATCACAATTTAATAGAATTGTGAAAAGACGTTTGTGTTGAAAGTTACCTGAAGAACGATTTGAAATGCCAACACACCTTGGTAATGAAATGCTTGCTCCAGTCCATTTCAAATGTGTCATCATTAAAAACGAATCATTGTAAAATTGTATGACCATTTAAAAAAAATGCCCCGCCGAGTTACTTGCGCCGGTTCTTCTCTGGTCTGAGGTATTAACTTTGGCGAACCGGTAATGTTTTTCTCATTTAAAAAATAAATCACGTATTCTTATTTCACACAAGCACACACACACATTATAAAATTAACTTGAATCCATTTCGTTAAAGGAGAAAATTTTTTTTTATTTTAGTTCAAAGCATATATTTTATAGGCATTGCCCACAACTAGCGGTATTTTTTTAATTTAATAAACAAAACTTTTAGCACAAGTGTGACGTTTACGTCACACTTACTTACTTAAGTAACAGTACAATTTCACATACACATATACATGTTATACGGTGTATATGTATACTTGTTTATTTTGTTTTTTTTATGTTTTGTTGTTATTACATGTTGGATCCCAGACAAAAACAGATTTTCATAAAATTCGAATCTATTATAGCATAACAACTATTATAATTAAAGTAAGATAATCATCGTAGTGCAGAGAGTTTGAAATCGATATGATGCCTCTAATTGAGTAGAGAATGGAGAGTTCTGGCACTAAGTTAGTTAACCTAAGTGCTGATATGAGGCGAAAAAAAACTGTAAATATTTGTTTTCATTAAGTCATGTTTTTATTATTATTTTTAGAAAATAAAAATATAATATCAAATTTTCGTATATTTTTTTATTTTAAGCAGAATGTTTAACATAAAGGGGTCAATTTCTTTTTCATACTGAGTATCTATGAACGTATTCATAAACGATAAACAATACTGAGAAACCGATTACTCACTCAACTTCGCTGGACTCTAAATGCAGTCATCCACTGATCAGAGCGTAATATATTTTTTTATCTTCACATATCTGTTCGTTAGCTTCACGATTTCTATGTATTTATAATATGTAGTTAAGTAAGTTTATTTTTCAACTTAGTGAATCTTAGTAATCTGCGACTTGACCCACGAGGGAGAAATGAATTCACGTTGAGTACAAGTAAAAGTACTTTGTAGTACACATAGATAGAAGTAAATCAACATAAAATTTTATACAAAAAATATAATCGTTTGTAATATATTTTCAATAAAAGTATATCAAAATTTCTTTATAATTAAATAAAAAGTAACAAAAGCGATTAATTATAAATATTTTATAACTATGTATTTCTTCTTAAATCGGCTTATGACTAATTATCATAGTATATGCTATGGACTCGCGTCTTAATCACATATAAGTGTCTCGCAGTCGTCTAACAGGTCAGTTGAGTTGAAACTGTGAAGCGTTGAGTGCTTGTGACGGGATTTATTAAAATAAATAAGTAAAGAAAATGTTACGATTGTCCTTTCTAGCCGTTTTGGCTTTATGTGGCCATGTGATGTCACACACTTATCACTTGGGAGCATGCCCTGTGGTGGAACCCATGCCTGGATTTGATATGAATCGGGTAGGTTTTCATTGTTATTTGTTTTATAGTTAAAATGCTTTGTTTTGTTTTACACATCGGTTTCATTTTACGTATTCGTTGTTTTAAATTTAATGGAAAATAAATATATATATATATATATATATATATATATATATATATATATATATATATATATATATATATATATATATATATATATATATATATATATATATATATATATATATATATATATATATATATATATATATATATATATATATATATATATATATATATATAGGATCTCTTAAACGCATGCGTAATTTTCTTCCGGTACCAACTAAAATTTCGTTAGCAAATACTCTCCTTTTACCGATTCTTGATTATGCTGACATATGCTACCCTGACCTAAGAGAGGACCAATTAGATAAACTTGAGCGCCTTCAAAATTTATGTATTCGCTTCATATTTGGTTTACGCAAATATGATCATATTTCAGATTTTCGTAAGAAACTCAAGTGGCTCCCGATCCGCCTTCGCAGGAATACTCATATACTTCATCTTCTTTACTGTATTCTGTTCAATCCAATTTCTCCTCCATATCTTAAAGAACGTTTCCAATTTTTGGGCGAGTCACATTCTCGGTGTCTTCGCTCGAAACGTAACCTCTCCTTAAAAATTCCTTCCCATGCCTCTTCCTTTTATAGTTGCTCCTTTACCACAACTGCCTGTCGGTTATGGAACTCCCTTCCCCTCGATATTAGAAATGCCAAAACATTTTTAATTTTTAAGCGTCGCTTAAAGAAACACTACCTGTCACTTTGATTAATTTATTTTACTTTATTTTATACAGCACGCATATTTTTGTGTTTTGATATTTTATTGCGTAATACTTATTCTCATTTAATAATGTGATAATTTTATATGTAAGTGTATGTGTGTGTATATGTGTATGTATATGTAGGTATATATGTTTGTATGTATGTGTATATATGTATATATATATGTATATGTATGTATGTATGTATGTATGTATATGTATATGTATATATATGTATGTGTGTGTAAATGTATGTATGTATGTATGTATATGTTTGTTTGTATGCACATATTTATGTATATTTTATACACTACTTAAATATTACTTGCACCCCATCCCTACTTCAATTTTGCTATTTCCTCTGCATTAAGGTTGCCTGGCAGAGATTGCTATTTAGCAATAAGGTCGCCTTTTGTACCAACGTATGTTCTCATTTTGTAATTTCTGTATATATTATTGGGTGTACAATAAAGAATTTTTATTATTATTATTATTATATATATATATATATATATATATATATATATATATATACGTAATTCTATATAAATTTCTATATAAAGTTTATGTACATAAGCATACGGTTTCTATTTAAATCTTGATTTAAAAAGGATACACATATACTATAAACAAATGTCTGAGCAACTTGACCCCTCACTGTATAAACGATAACTTTAAGTACATTTATGAACTCGACCGTCGACACACAATCGTGTTTTGAGAACATAATACTTGATTTAATCTATTGACTATTTATTATTTATTATAAAATAAGTTTATGAGATAAAATCAAATAAATATACGCATATTAATGTCTCTTGACGCCAAATGTTTAAATTTTTAATTTTAGTGTTAAGATATTAACAAATTTTAGAGATACACAAAGAGATTTTCATTACATAATCTATTTTATAATTTATTTCAGATGCTGGGTATATGGTACGTGATCCAAAAAACATCGACGGCTTCCCATTGTCTTACATATAACTTCACTAGAACTGACGAGCCTGGTACATATCAACTTGAACAAGTATCTCAACACTTTATCCTGGGCCTTACACCTTTGGAACATGACTATAGGTAAATATATAATTATAATATTTAATTAATATATTTTAAAAACATTTTACAACATTTATTTTTGAATTACATTGTCATTTGTATTTCTTTTTCTTTTAGATATACTGGTGTTCTAACTGTACCTGATCCTGCAGTTCCTGGAAGGATGAAAGTGCGATTCCCACTAAGTAAGTTGATATTATTTTACATATTTTAAAAAATTATATGTCGCTTCTTCCTTCTTTTTCCCTTTTCTCTCCTTTTAAATTTATAATTTTTTCAACTTCTATGTATGTAAGAGTGCTTCGGAATTTATATATTAATCAAAGACTTTAAATATATATTTTAGTTTCTTTATATATTTTTAGGTGTCGCAGGCTCCGCTAGCTATACTGTGATGGCGACGGATTATAATAATTATGCCGCCGTATTCACTTGTCAAAAATTAGCTTTTGCACACCGTCAGTCCGCCACTATTCTATCAAGAAATAAGGAACTAGATAAGATGTACGTCGACAAGGTCAGTGTCTACTTTAGTAATTATTCTACGTAGGAAATATTAAGCTTCATTATTTTAAATAGAAACAAAATTTAAAGAACAAGGTTGTTTTCAGTTAAGTAATAGCATTTCGTAAATTTCAAGTACATGAATTTTAAATGATTTCTGCTCTATTCTGTTGCTGTTCTCAATACTAATATGATAACGTATGAGTACAGCCTATTATAACTGCCCGACTCGTCATCTTTTATTAGATAAATGGTACTTTCCTGCTAATGACATAACTATGTAGTTTAAAAATAAATTATGGGGATGGCTTATAATATAAGTGACTGTGATTGGGCTCCCGTACAATTGTTACAAGTATTTTAATGTGAATATTTTATATTATATTGGTATTAGTATTACATTTATATGCGAACGTTTGTTACATCTACAAATTTAGTTTACCTAAAATCGTTAAAGTAAAAGATATGTAATGTATTATTGAATAAATAATATTATTATATCCATTATAATGACATGCTGATGAAGCATAAATATCATGAAGTCTATTATTATTATAATGAATAAGCAGAAACTTAGTAGCTTCTGCATTCAATTGACAATTCAAAGTGATGGCAGTGGCGTTGTGTAGAGACGTTACCTCGCTGTGCGTTCTCTACCGCTTATACCGTGGGGAGTATTCTGGAGAACTGTTTGATCTGATACCGGTCGCTAATTTCTCCAACCGCACAGCACGACCCAAATTAAAGTATCATTCCCACCATCTGGACACATGGAACTCTACGACTGTGCGGTTCCGTAGGAATTTTTGTCCACGTACCACACAACTGTGGAATAGCCTACCGGCAGCAGTGTTTCCAGATCGATATGACACGGTAAACCTTAAAAAACAGCGTCTACTGCCACCTTCAAGGCCCTGTGTAACAGCTCTGCTGTTACATGGGGCCGTGGGCATCGTTGATTACTTACCATCAGATGACCCGAATGCTCGTTTGCCCTGTCCTTCCCATAAAAAATGTATTTCGACTTTAATTAATGATTATATAAAATCGAATTAATCGTGTAAAACACTAATTACGAACAAAAACATTTATTAGTTCGAGCTAATATTAAAAACTGAAGTCTACAAAGTTATATTTTTCATCAAATGATCAATTTATTATTTTTTTTCTTTACAGATGCGTACTAAGCTATCATCTTTTGGTGTAGATCCGTATGATCTGTCCATTATCTCTCAAAGTGAATGTCCCAAGCACCCCAATGGAACAGCAAATGGCGTAAACATTAATATTGATCCTGAAACTTTCTCATCTCACAACATTGGAGAAGCTGTTAGGAAAACTGGAAGCGCTATCGGTATGTTTTTTTTACCCCAAAAGTATAGTTATACGTTGCAGATACCGGTTATAGAACCTATATAAGTTGCAGGTGTCTAGAATCACATATAATCAAATTATATATATATACGTCCCCTAATTTCTTAGAAGTACAATATATTAATAGATTTTTAACATATATAAAAGTAAAGCATTCATAAACTACTATTAGATGCCTCGCGCATATACGCTTCATTTTATTAGCTTATCAGTTTTTACGGATGATAAAATTAGAAATTTTAATTTGTTATAATACAAAATTTTTGACATACAAAAAGCGCCTGCAAATGTCAAGTGTCAAATGTCAAGCAAATCTAATTAAAATGTGTAGAATTTGTTTAATCAATTATCAATTGAACTGTTCCAGCTCACATTGGTTTTTACCATATTTCACCAATTCGCCTTTTCGAAATCTTTAAAACGGTACTAATTGAATAGTAAAAATAGTTAAATAAGTAAAATTCCGTGTTTAAAAACTCGCCTCCCTAAGTGTGAGCGCATAAAAAGGCTTCTACAAATAATATACAATGATTATTCTTTTCACCTTTTTCAGCCGATGGAGTGGAATATGTAGTAGAAGCTGGCAAAAAAGTATACCACAAGGTAGCAGACAGCAAGGAAGACCTAACAGAAACTCCCACACAACCAATTCGCAACTTAGACGCTGACGCCGAATGGCTACCATAAAAACCCAAACACTATTTAGACTATACAAAAATATAAAATATACATAATTTAATATATATTTTATATTGTTTAGTAAAACTGATCAATAAAATAATACTCAAGTAGTAATTATAATATGTGCCAAATATATTACGCATTTACAGCTTTCTACCGCCTCGCTACGCCTTGGATAGCAAGCTTTATAAAATGTAGTTCTCGAAATATTTTTGAGTGAACGTTAACTCCGTTAACGGGAAAGTCATTAAAATTATTTATATGATTTTTATTTGTCTTTATTTATTTGTTTATGGTTTAATCTATCTACATAACTAGATGGTTTATCTATACTTTTAACATTACACAGGTGAAGATTTTGCATAACTCTTGCCCAATATCAAAAATCTTATATTTAAAAAATCTAATATTTACTTCATAATGTATACTTTAGGTATGATGACTGATTTGGAACATTTATTTTATAACACTCTTATCTAAAGTATCTAACGCAGCCGAAATATACATCATTTCTGCCAAAAAAAGGTTTTTGATAAGAAAATGTAATTTTATTTTCACGCTTTAATTTAGAGTAAAAACAGCTGATATTGTCATGGCGTATGCTTGTTACGTCAATGTTACGAGTTACGCTAGGTAGGTTTCCATCTATGGCGGACCGGCTTGGTAAAACTGTCGGAAAAGCTAACGGATACGATTATATATGGAGGTAAGATGATATATGAAGTTATTCATATCGTGCCGGGTTCGGTAAAATAGCAATCTCGATATTTTGCTCGGCTTAGTCTGCCTGCTAAGTACCCGATATGAGGACTCCATTTTAATTTTGAGGTTATACACGGAACATTTTCCCTAAGCATCGTGTGACAGATCTCAGGCATCATAAATATTCTCTGAAAGTTTAAATAGCATCAGTTGTTGACATCAAATTGTTTATTATGTAAAAGTTTATTGATTTCAAAATGTTTTTGTAATTGATTATTAATATGTTTTGTCTCTTCACTAAAACTTACTAAAATTAGGAGTTACACGAGTAAAATTTGCATACTTATATCAAATCAGGAAACGCACCAATGTTATTAACCGATTCGTTGCGGATGGCACGGCTACCGTGCCATCGTTATTTTTTTCGCGTGGCGTTAGACGCGTGAGCCGTGCCATTTTGAAATCGATGAAAACTCCTTCAAATTTAAGTTTAGGGAGATCTACCCAGAACAAAACTATTTTAATTTTTCACGTGAATCAAGCTAGTAGCCTTCGTTTCTGTATATAACATGATTTTAAGGATGACAGGGGTATGAAACCTTTTTGAAACCTAGTATGAAATGAAGCCGTTTTCGCTATTTTATTGCACTTTTCAAGAATAGTTAAAATGAATATGTTTGCGAATTCTTCTCAAATATGTCGTCATCGGAGTCACATTGAGTTTCAATTTCTGTCTCGGGAATGTACTTTCTTTTACGCCGTATTTCTTAAACAATAAATATTTATCATCTATTCAGCAAAATGTTATTTTATACTGACAATAATAATTGTAACCGACTACCTAAGTTTGAGTGTAATTACATGACATGACATTTCTTAATAACTTCATAATCAAACTTGGTAGTTCTTCGTTTGCATAGTTTAAAATACTTGAAATTTCTTTAAAGGAAAATCATAACAACATTTTTAGACCCAAAGGTTTAGCACACCTGTATTTAGAAAGCCACTTACCCGCCATTTCCAAGAATACACTTATTTTTCCACTTTTTATACCTTGAAACAACGTTACTAGCTGTTCTCGTTGGATTTCGAATGTAAACTAACGTTTTTTTAACTTAGAATGGTCAAAACGCTTGTTTTTTTTTTCGCATGGCTGAAGACACAGGAGCCGTGTCATTTAATTGTATGGCGCTTGGCACGGCAGCAGTGTCACGGTATTTTTGTTCGACGCCACAGTTAGAAGTTTGCAAATTAGACATCGCAACGAATCGGTTAAACCAACCAACAGGGTTATTAAAAATCAATGCCAATTCTGGTGCAATTCTCTTTATTAAAAAATTATGAGGCGTACAGAAATGCCCTATAAATCCGACGTTGAAAAGGTTTGGAGAATACATTATATATTGACTTAAAATATGCCTTGTATGCACAGGGAAAAAGATAACAGAACGTGTAAGTGCCTTAAAAAATTATATCATGATATACGTTGCATTAAGTTACGCTTATCCACTTATTATTAATATCAAACATATATAAATAAAAAAAAGATACTGAAAACTTAGCAAAACATCTATATATAAAATTAGAATGAATTGCACTAATAATATACACACTTGCATTAGACAGTGTCGTGGACACACGCCAAGTAGTCCACTGGCAATGGCAGTCGCATCACCTGCTCGCTCATTAGCTCGTTTATATGAAATTGACCTTAAAGTTTGTTAATTTATGAGTGATTCTCTATATAACAGCCCTTATTTATAATTTAATCTACATAATATTTAAAAAAGACAAAGCACAGATTAAATTACGTAACAGACAAAATTTGCTATAAAAAATTCTTCAGGAGCTTAGTAAAGGCTAAGTGGGGATTTCCCGAAATTACTACGAGAATGGAAATAAAATGATTTTACATTTTATAGTCTACGCAAACGAAGCTGCGAGCTACAGCTCAGAAATTTCGGCATCTTTTTATTTATTTAAGTTTCATTAAAAAAATGGTTGCCTGTAAAGTGGGTTTTACGGGCGAAAATTTTACGTGACAACGTCTTTTTCTCGGTAGAATATTTATTGATATGAATAATAATTATAATATAAATTGCACAAATTTTAACTATAGAAAATATATTTTGTTTACTAAAACATTGTACATGTGTCAAGTGATACGAGCGGCGGACCGATCATAGTTCGGTGACAGTTAACACATCGTTACGTTACTTTTTCATAAGTGACTCCGAGCCGCAACCTAATTTAAGACGTTGTCACGTCAATAGAAACGTTTATTTTTATTTTTTCATAAAATAAACACTTGTGTACGGAAAATATAAGAAAAACCACAGAATCTTAATTTATTAACTTGTACTTGTTGAGAGAATATACTTTACATAGTATATTAGAATATTGAATAGATAGTAGTAGACTTTTGGTAGTAAATGTTTAATAACATAAAATTATTTTGTATACGAGTATTAAAAGAGGACGCAAAACGGGGCGTCCATTGCTACCTCTTCATATTGTCATTGTTCTCATTGGTCTTCGAGAATACTTATGTTATTACATGACATTTATAAAATATCATCGATACTGGAGGGTCATAGTAATAGCGAGCCGGGTGTGTGCCCCCTTATTGTTAAGGCCTATTCCAGAAAGGTCAATTAAAAATCATATAATATATATATTTGACAAACTGATACAGTAGGTTAGGCATTTTTTTAAGGAATTGTGCATATATATTTTTTTTACTTTGTAAGCCTTTGATACTATTCGTTTACATGTCATGTGTCTGAACTCTCTGAGGACCCTTGGAAAAATGACTCTAGTTACGTCAATGAAAGTACTAACGTTACCATCTCACCAATGGAGACAAAGTGATTTTTATCGAACACACTACAACAAAAAACAGCTTGCTCAATTAAGAATAGATATTTAAGAAAGGATGTCGAAGAAAACACTATTACGCAAAGTACAAAAGAAAAAACATTTTTTTTTTAAATAAAATCAATCACAGTATTAATGATATTAATAGGTGATAAATAAACTTGGCTAAGGTGATAATGTGTGTCAAACTAAGAGCAGTAAATAGTTTGGCTACGAGCGTCCGCTGGGCTTTCGTTCTCATTGTACAAACAAAAAATTATTTAAGAACAAATCTGTAGCTTTTAATATATTTTTAATATATAGCTAATATGTTAACAAAGCGGTATATAAAATTAATTTAGATAATGCAAAGGTTTTAAATAAATAGTGTGTAAATCGACGATATCGGCATGTTGATGTCAATGCGTGGTACGTATTAAATTAGTTGAAAGTTATTTATTTGATTTTCACAACATTTGGTCCAAATTTAAGGTTAATTTAAGGTTTATATTTTTAATTGAGATCTTTGTGATTTCGCTAAGTGAATAGCAAAAGTCTATTTCTTTTCTTTTTTCTGTTTACATTTTGTTTTTTAGTTTGCTGCGCAATAGCATTACTGCAATATATAACAGTATTTAGTTAATTTAAAATTGTAAGTAACAATATTTACAACGTATAATGCTTATAGCGTTCACAGGATTTTGGACAGCATGCCTGGTGTTGGTGTTGGTCAAAAATGTACGGGGTGCTTTTCGGAACATTGAATCCCTTAAAACTACGGTGAATATAGGTAAGTTGGTTTGAGTACTTTTTAGCATTTAATTTAAAAACTTTGCATAGAAACAAAAATAATGTCTAAATTTCAAAAGATGTGAGATATACGAAGAAATTAACATGCGTATTTCATATCATTAATCATTGTAGCAACGTTTGTAGCAAATGTGTACCACTCAACATAGGGTGAGATGGTGCTGGACTTATAATATAGCTAGGTTAATAATTATATAATATATTATTAATATAAAAAAATATATTGATGCAAAAGCTGAGAACAAAGTGTCTTACGACTAGGTTTCCATGGTGGTTTCATTTATTCTGGTTTCCTCTGCCTACTTTGATAAGTACGAGATAAATCGTAAAAAAAACTCATCCTACTTCACATTCACTTACTATGACTACAATACTTTTAATTTACAGGAGTTATTTTGCCACCAAACACGGTAACTGAAGTGGCATTCGCGTCGGCTCTCGCACGAGCCTCGATAGAGGATGACAAATATATTTTTGCTATGAAAATAGAATACGTTCCATATGGCGATAGCTTTGCTGCTTCTAAAGCGGGTGAGATAATTAATTAATACTATTTATATTATTAAAGTGACGTAGTAACAACTAAATCATTATATTAAGTATCATAGAAATAACAATTTTATTTCGATCTGACAATAAAGAGGATGTGGTAATATATTTTTAAAGTGTAATTCCATATTGCGGATAGACAAAATATTTAAAGAGAACATATAAAAATTTGAACGTAGCGAGATTTAAACCCGCACGTCTTGGAAGTCGTCCCAGCGCTCTGACCACTAAGCCATCGTTCATCCCACTACGAAATTCTTATATGCTTTATACAATTTGTTTTTTCTTTATTCATTTCTTTTCCAGCTTGTAAATTATTAAGTACCGGTGTGATAGCCATATTCGGTCCAACTGATCCTACTTCCGCTTCCGTTGTGGAAGCTCGTTGTCGCGCAGCAAAAGTACCGCATATTCAAGTAAGTAAATATTTAAAGGAAAAAGCTTTTACTTACACTATTGTATTAAGTAATATGTAATACTTCATTTATTGACCATAGAAAATTCATATAGATACAAATTAATATTATATAATTAACAGTATCCAATTACTCTACGTCACTGTTTCTTGAATTAAACAATTTTTTTTAGTTTAAGTTAGCTTAAAATTAGAAATTACAAGCACAGCATTGAACTTCGCTACTCTATATGTCATGTCTCCAAAGTAGACATAAGTTGCAGGACGAAATATCTTAATACTAGGACTACCTTAATTTATTGCAATATTTAGAATAAGGATGGTGATATATTGTAAATAGCTTATCGATATATATTTACCAGGCTATATGGCGTCCGCCACCTGTCAGAGGAACGCAACAAAAGATCCATCCTGGTATCAACTTGTATCCTGAAGCTGTGGCACTATCGAAAGCTGTCGCCTTGTATATAAAGGATAGCGATTGGAATACTTACACTCTACTGTATGACGATGAACAAGGTAAAGACTTAAATATTATTCCTTCTTTTTTCTTCTTCTTCTCTTTATATATGGCGTTTCGAGAGCGCCAGTTGAGTACAATTCACTTCGCCAGTGTCACGTTGAATGGAGAACATAAAGGAGATTGTAAGGTGAAACATGATTCCGCCTCTTACGTACATTAATAGACATTTTTCTATGTCTTCACGCTTTATCCCGTACATGGCAGGTTAGGCAGAGGGACACGCAGGAACTACAGGTATCTTGTGTTAGGACACTCCGTTGCTTGGTCCCTGCTTTTCGCCTTTTTCGAGGCATTGTGTCGAGTGGCGGAACTCAACACCGCGCCTTGCCTAGTTGCGAGAGCGAAGAAAGTGGAAATAGAAAAATCCATTAAGTTTACAGGTTGCGTTTACAGGTAGACGCTACGCTCTTGCGCCAGCGCCTCTACGCCTCAGAATCCAGATATTATGTGTCATACATACATACATACATACATACATACATACATACATACATACATACATACATACATACATACATACATACATACATACATACATACATACATACATACATACATACATACATACATACATACATACATACATACATACATACATACATACATACATACATACATACATACATACATACATACATACATACATACATACATACATACATACATACATACATACATACATACATACATACATACATACATACATACATACATACATACATACATACATACATACATACATACATACATACATACATACATACATACATACATACATACATACATACATACATACATACATACATACATACATACATACATACATACATACATACATACATACATACATACATACATACATACATACATACATACATACATACATACATACATACATACATACATACATACATACATACATACATACATACATACATACATACATACATACATACATACATACATACATACATACATACATACATACATACATACATACATACATACATACATACATACATACATACATACATACATACATACATACATACATACATACATACATACATACATACATACATACATACATACATACATACATACATACATACATACATACATACATACATACATACATACATACATACATACATACATACATACATACATACATACATACATACATACATACATACATACATACATACATACATACATACATACATACATACATACATACATACATACATACATACATACATACATACATACATACATACATACATACATACATACATACATACATACATACATACATACATACATACATACATACATACATACATACATACATACATACATACATACATACATACATACATACATACATACATACATACATACATACATACATACATACATACATACATACATACATACATACATACATACATACATACATACATACATACATACATACATACATACATACATACATACATACATACATACATACATACATACATACATACATACATACATACATACATACATACATACATACATACATACATACATACATACATACATACATACATACATACATACATACATACATACATACATACATACATACATACATACATACATACATACATACATACATACATACATACATACATACATACATACATACATACATACATACATACATACATACATACATACATACATACATACATACATACATACATACATACATACATACATACATACATACATACATACATACATACATACATACATACATACATACATACATACATACATACATACATACATACATACATACATACATACATACATACATACATACATACATACATACATACATACATACATACATACATACATACATACATACATACATACATACATACATACATACATACATACATACATACATACATACATACATACATACATACATACATACATACATACATACATACATACATACATACATACATACATACATACATACATACATACATACATACATACATACATACATACATACATACATACATACATACATACATACATACATACATACATACATACATACATACATACATACATACATACATACATACATACATACATACATACATACATACATACATACATACATACATACATACATACATACATACATACATACATACATACATACATACATACATACATACATACATACATACATACATACATACATACATACATACATACATACATACATACATACATACATACATACATACATACATACATACATACATTACATACATACATACATACATACATACATACATACATACATACATACATACATACATACATACATACATACATACATACATACATACATACATACATACATACATACATACATACATACATACATACATACATACATACATACATACATACATACATACATACATACATACATACATACATACATACATACATACATACATACATACATACATACATACATACATACATACATACATACATACATACATACATACATACATACATACATACATACATACATACATACATACATACATACATACATACATACATACATACATACATACATACATACATACATACATACATACATACATACATACATACATACATACATACATACATACATACATACATACATACATACATACATACATACATACATACATACATACATACATACATACATACATACATACATACATACATACATACATACATACATACATACATTACATACATACATACATACATACATACATACTACATACATACATACATACATACATACATACATACATACATACATACATACATACATACATACATACATACATACATACATACATACATACATACATACATACATACATACATACATACATACATACATACATACATACATACATACATACATACATACATACATACATACATACATACATACATACATACATACATACATACATACATACATACATACATACATACATACATACATACATACATACATACTACATACATACATACATACATACATACATACATACATACATACATACATACATACATACATACATACATACATACATACATACATACATACATACATACATACATACATACATACATACATACATACATACATACATACATACATACATACATACATACATACATACATACATACATACATACATACATACATACATACATACATACATACATCATACATACATACATACATACATACATACATACATAATGCTTATAGCGTTCACAGGATTTTGGACAGCATGCCTGGTGTTGGTGTTGGTCAAAAATGTACGGGGTGCTTTTCGGAACATTGAATCCCTTAAAACTACGGTGAATATAGGTAAGTTGGTTTGAGTACTTTTTAGCATTTAATTTAAAAACTTTGCATAGAAACAAAAATAATGTCTAAATTTCAAAAGATGTGAGATATACGAAGAAATTAACATGCGTATTTCATATCATTAATCATTGTAGCAACGTTTGTAGCAAATGTGTACCACTCAACATAGGGTGAGATGGTGCTGGACTTATAATATAGCTAGGTTAATAATTATATAATATATTATTAATATAAAAAAATATATTGATGCAAAAGCTGAGAACAAAGTGTCTTACGACTAGGTTTCCATGGTGGTTTCATTTATTCTGGTTTCCTCTGCCTACTTTGATAAGTACGAGATAAATCGTAAAAAAAACTCATCCTACTTCACATTCACTTACTATGACTACAATACTTTTAATTTACAGGAGTTATTTTGCCACCAAACACGGTAACTGAAGTGGCATTCGCGTCGGCTCTCGCACGAGCCTCGATAGAGGATGACAAATATATTTTTGCTATGAAAATAGAATACGTTCCATATGGCGATAGCTTTGCTGCTTCTAAAGCGGGTGAGATAATTAATTAATACTATTTATATTATTAAAGTGACGTAGTAACAACTAAATCATTATATTAAGTATCATAGAAATAACAATTTTATTTCGATCTGACAATAAAGAGGATGTGGTAATATATTTTTAAAGTGTAATTCCATATTGCGGATAGACAAAATATTTAAAGAGAACATATAAAAATTTGAACGTAGCGAGATTTAAACCCGCACGTCTTGGAAGTCGTCCCAGCGCTCTGACCACTAAGCCATCGTTCATCCCACTACGAAATTCTTATATGCTTTATACAATTTGTTTTTTCTTTATTCATTTCTTTTCCAGCTTGTAAATTATTAAGTACCGGTGTGATAGCCATATTCGGTCCAACTGATCCTACTTCCGCTTCCGTTGTGGAAGCTCGTTGTCGCGCAGCAAAAGTACCGCATATTCAAGTAAGTAAATATTTAAAGGAAAAAGCTTTTACTTACACTATTGTATTAAGTAATATGTAATACTTCATTTATTGACCATAGAAAATTCATATAGATACAAATTAATATTATATAATTAACAGTATCCAATTACTCTACGTCACTGTTTCTTGAATTAAACAATTTTTTTTAGTTTAAGTTAGCTTAAAATTAGAAATTACAAGCACAGCATTGAACTTCGCTACTCTATATGTCATGTCTCCAAAGTAGACATAAGTTGCAGGACGAAATATCTTAATACTAGGACTACCTTAATTTATTGCAATATTTAGAATAAGGATGGTGATATATTGTAAATAGCTTATCGATATATATTTACCAGGCTATATGGCGTCCGCCACCTGTCAGAGGAACGCAACAAAAGATCCATCCTGGTATCAACTTGTATCCTGAAGCTGTGGCACTATCGAAAGCTGTCGCCTTGTATATAAAGGATAGCGATTGGAATACTTACACTCTACTGTATGACGATGAACAAGGTAAAGACTTAAATATTATTCCTTCTTTTTTCTTCTTCTTCTCTTTATATATGGCGTTTCGAGAGCGCCAGTTGAGTACAATTCACTTCGCCAGTGTCACGTTGAATGGAGAACATAAAGGAGATTGTAAGGTGAAACATGATTCCGCCTCTTACGTACATTAATAGACATTTTTCTATGTCTTCACGCTTTATCCCGTACATGGCAGGTTAGGCAGAGGGACACGCAGGAACTACAGGTATCTTGTGTTAGGACACTCCGTTGCTTGGTCCCTGCTTTTCGCCTTTTTCGAGGCATTGTGTCGAGTGGCGGAACTCAACACCGCGCCTTGCCTAGTTGCGAGAGCGAAGAAAGTGGAAATAGAAAAATCCATTAAGTTTACAGGTTGCGTTTACAGGTAGACGCTACGCTCTTGCGCCAGCGCCTCTACGCCTCAGAATCCAGATATTATGTGTCATACATACATACATACATACATACATACATACATACATACATACATACATACATACATACATACATACATACATACATACATACATACATACATACATACATACATACATACATACATACATACATACATACATACATACATACATACATACATACATACATACATACATACATACATACATACATACATACATACATACATACATACATACATACATACATACATACATACATACATACATACATACATACATACATACATACATACATACATACATACATACATACATACATACATACATACATACATACATACATACATACATACATACATACATACATACATACATACATACATACATACATACATACATACATACATACATACATACATACATACATACATACATACATACATACATACATACATACATACATACATACATACATACATACATACATACATACATACATACATACATACATACATACATACATACATACATACATACATACATACATACATACATACATACATACATACATACATACATACATACATACATACATACATACATACATACATACATACATACATACATACATACATACATACATACATACATACATACATACATACATACATACATACATACATACATACATACATACATACATACATACATACATACATACATACATACATACATACATACATACATACATACATACATACATACATACATACATACATACATACATACATACATACATACATACATACATACATACATACATACATACATACATACATACATACATACATACATACATACATACATACATACATACATACATACATACATACATACATACATACATACATACATACATACATACATACATACATACATACATACATACATACATACATACATACATACATACATACATACATACATACATACATACATACATACATACATACATACATACATACATACATACATACATACATACATACATACATACATACATACATACATACATACATACATACATACATACATACATACATACATACATACATACATACATACATACATACATACATACATACATACATACATACATACATACATACATACATACATACATACATACATACATACATACATACATACATACATACATACATACATACATACATACATACATACATACATACATACATACATACATACATACATACATACATACATACATACATACATACATACATACATACATACATACATACATACATACATACATACATACATACATACATACATACATACATACATACATACATACATACATACATACATACATACATACATACATACATACATACATACATACATACATACATACATACATACATACATACATACATACATACATACATACATACATACATACATACATACATACATACATACATACATGCGGGGTAGTCAGAGGGAACGGAGCACCAAACGCTGTGGTCCCTGCTTACCTCTTTCGCCTCGTTCACTGTCATTAACCTCTTCATACATGCTCTCCGGCGAGTCCTCATGCTCTTTACGTGACCTTCCTCCAGTATCTTCGATACTGTGTTTTCGAAAGTCAACTGAGGTCTCCCCTTACCTCCCTTACCATTCTTTTTTATTATGTCATAATAATATATATTCATGTTTAATTGTGACTACTTCAGGCGTTACACAGCACCTCTAAATATTATGAAATGAAAAAACTATCCTGTGTATCTGAGAAACAAGCTTATCACTTATAGTGATAAGGCTCTTAGCCGACTGTCGCTCCCTCTACTGGTGGTTGTAGGACAATGCGATATCCATTTTAATAAATATAAATACTACATGCTCATACAGTTTACATTCCGTATAAGATCTATTTATTTTTAATTCCGATTTCACATTTCATAAAAGGTACTTAGATTAATCTTGTACGAAATAAATTAAAAAAAATAAATTAAAAATAATCGTTAATATAGTTTTTCTACTGTGACATACACATACGTTTCACCTTTCCTTATGCTTACTATAATTTAATTCTACTATAATTAACTTGAATTTAAATATAAAAATCGCTTGCTTGCAAAAAAATTATCAAGGTTCCTTTTTCACATTTAAGGTCTTATAAGACTGCAGGAAATTTTAAAGCATGCAGATCCAACTCATAAATGGCTTGTACGAAGGCTAATACCCGATGGAGATAATCGCCAACTCCTCAAATCCCTTAAAGCCTACGGAACAACCAGGGTTCTTATTGACTGCCCTTCTGAAAGGGTGCTTAGTTATTTACGACAAGCCAACGAGGTGAAGTTCTTCGAAGATTATATGGTAGGTTTAATTAAAGCTAAAGTAAATGTATTATTTTAATATTCAACAAATGTCGGTATCCATATTGATTCTAGATATAGAAAATAAAAATGCATATTTAATATTAGTTTGTATATGAAAATTATAATAAATATTAAACACGGCTATGATATAAAGATGCAAAATGTCAGACCCTCGCTTCATATATGAAATGAGGAAGTAATATTTTATTTCAATTCCCCAGCTCTAATAAGACACAGTATTGATCTCTTCCATAGAATTAACAATGTCGTGAAAGCGTAGTCTCTCAGAACTCTCTGTAGGATGTTATAATGCGAGATACAGCGTTAGGTTCTCTTTGTATGTTTGCTACAATGTGAGGTAAACCGTAAAGTCAATATACTAACTCCCTAGAGATCGTGTTGCTCCTACCCGTGCCTTTGATGGTGTTGGAACAGATTTTGCCGGCTCATTCCTAACCAAAACCCAGGTGTTTAGAAATAAAAGATTAGTAAAGAGTTACCTTTGTGTTTTCGTATGTCTTTCTACAAAAGCTGTCCACCTTGAAGTAGTTTCAGAATTGTCAACCGAAGCCTTTATCGCTGCATTCTCTCGTTTTGTTTCCCGTCGCGGCCTCCCTAGTTTAGTAAGATCAGATTGCGGTAGAAATTATATAGGAGCTTCGAACTATTTAAGCTATGTTTATGATTCTTTAGTTAAAAATAAGCTTGATATTAATGATAACCTCGCTAAAAAGGGTATAAATTGGTTATTTGACCCACCTGCCTACCCTCATTGGGGAGGATTGTTCGAAGCAGCCGTTAAATCTGCGAAAACCCACCTTAAGAGAGTGATTGGCCAAACTCCTTTAACGTTCGAGGAATTAACTACCATTTTTGCTAAAATTGAAGCGGTATTAAATTCCCGGCCATTATGTCCCTTATCTAATAACCCTAACGATCTAGAAGTTTTGACGCCTGGTCATTTTTTGATTGGCCAACCTCTTAGTGCTTTGCCGGAGTATCCCTATAATAATGTAAAAATTAATCGTTTAACCCGTTTTCAAGTAGTGCAACAGCAATACTAGTGTTATAATTAATTATAGTACAATGTATTTTAGTATTTTTATCACATCATTTTATTTCTCGCTGCTTATTTTGAAGACAGAGAATTGTTCTGACATCGTTACATTTGCAAAAAATGGTACAAGGAGTATCGTATTCTTTAGATAAGTGTTTTCTATATTTTTTTAGCTTCACGCTTTATCCCGCATATTGCAGGGTAGGCAGAGGGAACTGCAAGGACCGTGGGAACCTAGTGTTAAAACATTTCGTTGCTTAGTCCCTGCTTTCTCCATCCCTGCTTACCGCCTTTTTTGAGGCATTGCGTGTTGAGTGGCGGAACTCAACGCCGCGCTTTGCCTAGTTTCCAGGGCGAAGAAAATGGAAATAGAAAAATCCATCTTCTCGCGTTTACAGGTGACACTTACGCCTGTGCGCCACGATGGTTAATTTTCTTTTCAAAGATTTCGCTTTTCAAAAACATAACAGTATCTGTTTTTGTACAAAAATACTTTTATCCAGTTAATAAAATTATTTTATTCAGTTTTAAAATTAATTAATTTAGTAATTTACTTAAAAATTTCAAACGCAATAAGTTTTATAAAGCATATAAGAATCGACACAGTGTGACGAAGAATGCCTAGCTTAGTGGTGAGGACGTTTGGACGGATCTTTAAAATTTTACATATTTTCTTTAAGCATTTTTTTCTTTTCTTAGTGTGGATTAACACTTTAAAAATCATAAAAAATATCCAAATTTAATTAACTAATTATTAATCATAAATTTTTACAGAGTTACGTTCTGACTTCACTAGATGCTCACACCTTGGACTTACAAGAACTGAGACGTGGATTGTCTAACGTGACCTGCCTAAGAATATTTGATCCGTCTGACTCTAGAACGAAGTCCTCACACTCCGACTGGAAGGCGAGAGCTTCAGATGATGTTAAAGTACCCGCACAAACTCATGAGATAAATGTAAGGAAAATATTCAAGCAAAAAAATATTTTGGTACAATTTAGATTAAGCTTGTAACCCAAATAAATACATATTTTATACATGATATATTAAATCAGATAATAATACTTAATAATTGTATTATAAAATGCTTAATTACCTATGTATAAAATACTTGTACTAAATATTTTTATTATATTTGAAGTGATTTCACCACATTACAGATAGAAAAAGACGTAAAGAAAACATATAAAAACTATAGCATATTTTAATAGCCATTTGTTAATAGCCACGTTATTGTTATGGTTTCAAGTCCAAATCAGGGATTGAACAATACAAACAAGACTCCACTTATTTAATGGCGGAACTTAACTCCGCATCCGCTTAGCTTTGTCCCAGATTCGGGCGGAACATAGAAAATAAAACACTTTGACACTAAGTGCAGGATACATCAATAAGTAAAAACGAAGGTGTTATAATTAAAGTTAATAATAATAAATGTTGATTACAGGTAGAAGCAGCGTTAGCAAGTGACGCTGCTCGGTTAATAACAGATTCGATAAAAAATTCACCAGAACAATTAAATATAGAAGCGCAGGAAATTGAGTGTAATTCAGAAAGCCAATGGGAAATTGGAGAAGAATTCCATAATCATCTGTTGACTGTATGTAGTATTTGTAAATAACATAGATAAGTTAACTTTTTTAAGTTCAATTTAATGCAAGGCGTTGTTTATATAATTTGAACTGAGGAGATCCATATTTTAAAAAATATTTACTATAAAACAAGTAACATTTGTACACAAATAAATTATTGAAATCGGTTCATAAAAGTATTTTTTTAATTTTATGAGTACCGTCGTGGCGCAGAGGCGCAACGTCTGCCTGTAACGCGACGGTTTCTGGGTTCGATTCCCAGTCGGGGAAGATGGATTTTTTTATTTCCATTTTCTTCGCTCTGGTAAAGTAGGCAAAGCGCGGCGTTGAGTTCCGCCACTCAACACGCAATGCCTCGAAAAAGGCGAAAAGCGGGGACGGAGAAAGCAGGGACTAAGCAACGGAGTGTCTTAACACTAGGTTCCCACGGCTCCTGCGGTTCCCTCTGCCTACCCTGCCATGTGCAAAACCTGAAGCTGAAGCTAATAAAAAAAAGAAATTTATAATATATTCTACATTACACTATATTTGTACGCTAAAATAAAATATACCTGTCTGTTGTTGAAAAATATATGAATATTCGACATAATGACGCGGCTAGGTACTTTATCAAATCTCTTTATTTGTTTTAGAGACCTACTGTTTCTATGAGAAAAAAATGTAATTTAAAAAGTCCTCATTTTTCAGAATCCAATTGTAGGTATAACAGGCCGCGTTGCTGTGAATAATGTGACAGGCGAACGCACAGACTTCTACGTAGAAATCATGGAACTATCCAACAACTGGCTTTAATAGTATTGCTAAATGGAGTGCTGAGTCAGGTTTCAATTATTCAAGATCGGCAGACCAAGTATCTGATTTATTAGCAGAAAAATGGCAAAACAAAACATTTAGAGTTGTGTCTCGCATAGGTGCTCCTTATTTAGTTGAAAGAACTGCTAAAGATGGTGAAGTGTTGACAGGAAACGATCGATACGAAGGATATTCGAAGGATTTGATCCATGAAATATTAAAGGAAACATTGCATTTGAACTACGAACTTGAAATTGTTCCTGGTAACGGGTACGGGTCGTTTAATAAGGATACTAAGAAATGGGATGGTCTAATTGGACACCTACTTGAGCGGGTAAGTACGTACATGTATTTTGTATCTAGGATCTTTGTGTGTTTGATGTCTTGGAAAAAATGAATTATTTAATAACCATTTTCTTTGCACTGACCGCTATTCAACAGATAATGCCTCGAAAGAAGCCGGAAATAAAGTGAAGTAAAATTAGGTTCTAACGGTTCCAGTGATTCCTTTTGCCTACTTTCCTTTTCCCTCTGCCTAGTACTTGTTATGCGTAATGTTTTAAAAATATATTTATTATGTATATATTTTATAAATATCATTATAGCACATTTTTGAGAACCGTCGTGGCGCAGAGGCCTGCCTGAACGCGACGGTTTATGGGTTCGATCCCCAGTCGGGAAAGATGGATTTTCTATTTCCATTTTCTTCTTAGCGTTGAGTTCCGCCACTCAACACATAATGCCTCGAAAAAGGCGGAAAGCGGGGACGGAGAAAGCAGGGACTAAGCAACGGAGTGTCTTAACACTAGGTTCCCACGGTCCCTGCAGTTCCCTCTGCCTACCTTGCCATGTGCGGGATAAAGCGTGAAGCTAAAAAAAAAACATTTTTGGTTTACAGAAAGCAGAATTAGCAATTTGCGATTTGACGATTACTTATGAGAGAAGGAACTGCTGTGGACTTCACGACGCCTTTCATGACATTAGGAATCAGTATTTTATATTCTAAACCAACACCACCTGAACCTGAATTGTTTTCATTCCTTAAACCATTTTCTGTGGACGTTTGGATTTACATGGCCGCAGCTTATTTAATGGTGTCCTTGTTGCTACATATATTGGCTAGGTAAGTAACTATATTAAAACTTTAATTATTTTATATATATATATATATATATATATATATATATATATATATATATATATATATATATATATATATATATATATATATATATATATATATATATATATATATATATATATATATATATATATATATATATATATATATATATATATATATATATATATATATATATATATATTGTAGGATGGCAAACGAGCAGAAAGGTCGTCTGATATTAAGTGGACACCCACGACCATAAACAGCCACAACCTGAGAAGATGTGGATGCGTTGTCAACTAAATACCCAGACCTATCCCAAAGCTACTGGTGTTGGTGTAGCTTGGCTTTACTGCCAAATTTATTATTTTTAAATTTTAATTCATTTATGTAACTATCCTCATTCTGTTTATGTTTAATACAATATTGCAGTAATCTTAAAAACTAGGTCTATAGGGGAAAATTTTAACCAAATTCCTTTTAAGTCCTCTCTAACTGTCTTGCTACGTAAGAAATACAGCTAAAAAATGGATACAAGGGTAATTTTTATTTACAGGTTAGCTCCAAATGATTGGGAAAATCCTCATCCATGTGATAAGTCGCCAGAGGAATTAGAAAACATTTGGCATATTAAAAACTCGTGTTGGCTCACTGTAGGTTCAATTATGACGCAGGGATCCGATATATTGCCTAAGTATGTGTATTCTTTAGTACTAGTTACATTTGAAAATGAAAAAAATCTAAAAAATAATCTCAAATTTACTTTATATTAAATTTATTTTATTAAATTTTAAACATTTTTTATTTTTAATTTCTTTACTTAACTTAATTTTAAGATCTTTAAACTTTACAGAGGTTATTCAACAAGATGGGTATGTGGTATGTGGTGGTTTTTTGCCTTGATAATGTGTTCTTCTTACACTGCTAACTTGGCAGCGTTTCTCACTAATGCAGCGATGGACGATTCGATCAAAAGTGCTGACGATTTGGCAATGCAGACCAAAATTAAGTATGGAACTTTAGAAAAAGGATCTACATCTTCTTTCTTTCAGGTACATAATTTCTTCTTTTACAAAATACCGTCGTGGCGCAGAGGCGCAACGTCTGCCTGTAACGTGACGGTTTCCATTTTCATCCATCCATCTATTTTCATTTTCTTCGCTCTGGCAAACTAGGCAAAGCGCGGCGTTGAGTTCCACCACTCAACACGCAATGCCTCGAAAAAGGCGGAAAGCGGGGACGGAGAAAACATGGACTAAGCAACGGATTGTCTTAACACTAGGTTCTCACGGTCCCTGCAGTTCCCTCTACCTACCCTGCCATGTGCGGGATAAAGCGTGAAGCTAAAAAAAAGATATAAAGAGGCAAAGATCAACTCAAGACAAGGACGGTGATTTATTTTAAAGAATTTAAAATATTAAACGGAATGACTTACACTATATTCATTCTGATGCTCCATATAATGAAAAAAAAAAAAAACAAAAAAATGTAGTTTAAAAAATTTTAATCGACTTGTCCTTACTACAAACAAGTGTTTGAAAGTTCAAAAAGACTCAAAAAGTATAGCATAGATTTTGATGAAATTGAAGCAGTTCTATTAGTGGAAGTTTGAAAGACTGTCGTGGCACAGAGGCATAGCGTCTACTTGTAAACGTGACGGTTTGTGGGTTCCCACTCGGAGAAGATGAATTTTTCTATTTATATTTTCGCTCTTGGACACTAAGCAAAGCGCGGCGTTGAGTCCCGCCACATGCAATGCCTCTAAAAGGCGGTAAGCAGCAACAATAAAAGCAGGGACTAATCAACGGAGTGTCTTAACACTAGGTTGCTATGGATGGTTCCTAAATTTCCTTCTGCTTATCCTGCCATGTGCAGGAAAAAGCGTGAAGACATAAAAAAAACTAACTTGTTTAACTTTCTAGCGTTCCAATCACTCTACGTACCAAAGAATGTGGGCAGCAATGGAGTCTGCAAGACCATCAGTTTTTGTCAAGAACAATGACGAGGGCGTAGAAAGAGTGTTGAAAGGTAAAAGGGGATATGCCTATTTAATGGAATCGACTGCAATAGAATATCAATTAGAGAGACACTGTGACTTAATGCAAGTCGGTGGTCTTCTTGATTCTAAAGGATACGGCATTGCCATGCCGTTCGGTACGTACTAGTATTATTTTCTTCATATATTAATAATTTAAATACAAAAAATATAATGCTTGCTGCCTTGAGTTCTAAAGTTTCAATTTATACAGAATATAAATAAAAATAGACTGTTTCGAAAATTGTGAGTTAAATTTGCACTTGAACGGAATAAATGAATTTCATATCCCCACCATGGCATATAAAGCACGGCATTGAGTTCCGATACTAAGCATACAATAATTTCAAAAGGAGGAGAACCTTCAGTTCTTTAGGACCTCATATGCAGACACTCTGTTACGCTGAAAATGTCTCGTTATATGATATTAATTTTATTTTTAGAATCTTCATATAGAACGGCAGTCGACAATGCAGTTTTAAAGTTAGCAGAAAGTGGTAAACTGGTGGAACTTAAAAATCGTTGGTGGATGGTTCCTAAAGAGGAAGCATGTGTTGTAAGTTAAAATATTTATGTAATCTATCTTGACCTATTAGATTATAAGATATATTCGATCGTAGGAAGTGAACAATCAGAAGTAAAGAAATATGCGCCGCGTTTTTATTATTTTGGGGGCATTTGAGGTCATTTAAAAAAATGTTAATTAAATCTATCTAAAAAAATTATATATTTTTTCCAGGATTATCGAAAGTTTACTTAGCAAGATATTTTTGTAAAACTATTGAATTTATATACTAATAATACAATTTCGACTCTATTTGACTACTTAGTACTTCATCATTATTAAATATTTACTCTTGAACGAGCTATAGGAATATTATTTCTTTAAGTTGAAAAACGTTGAAAATCAGGATGGATAGTACATTCACTTGGTCGCCTCATATATCCGAGCTCAGTCGCAAAATCTTTTCTACTCTCTCTCCATTAAAAGCCAAAATATCAATAGCCCATACCCTCCTTTTACCTGTCCTAGATTACGCAGATTCCTGCTATTTAGATCTGTCGCGGCAACTACTCGGTAAGCTCGAACGTCAGCAGAATCTTATAGTAAGATTTATCATTGGCTTAAGGAAACACGACCATGTATCGCAGTATCGTAGTCAGCTGAAATGGTTGACAATTGAACACAGGCGTCATTTACACTCCAACACTCTCCTTTATAATATCAAACGTACCTCAAGGAACGTTTTAAGTTCTTGGGGTCAGACTCCCGTCACTCCCGAAACCTCCGATCCCGTAATGACAACATCCTGCAAATACCTGTTTCCCGCACGAAATGCTATGGTGACGCTTTTACTGTCAAAACAGTAAAACTATGGAATGAGCTGCCACTAGAAGTGAGACGATCCCAGACAGTTGGGATATTTAAACGACGCGACGTCTCAAGCAGTACTATCTTAACCTAAATCAATAAGCCTACTATGTGGTCATTTGTTTATATACGAGGGTCAAACTGAAAGTTCTTAGAAAATCAAAAACTAAGCATTCTAGCAAGTTATAAGTTTTATTATAACTTTTCAAAATAGCGTCCATTTACATCAATACATCGCTGCATTCGATGGAACCATTGAGAAAAGCACCATGCCCACTCGGCCTTAGGGGTCTCTTCAACG
This sequence comes from Dione vanillae, assembly GCA_037178615.1. NCBI lineage: Eukaryota > Metazoa > Arthropoda > Insecta > Lepidoptera > Nymphalidae > Dione > Dione vanillae. The sequence goes on along the minus strand of JAZFAU010000233.1, from coordinate 31,322 downwards.
GCGTTTTGAAACGCAGCCACTGCTTCTTCGGCGTCCATAAAATGTTTTCCTCGAAGTTTTTCCTTTATTTTCAGGAAAAAATAAAAATCGCAGTGTGCGAGGTCGGGGCTATACGGCGGGTGACCCAGTAATTCCACGTCTAAGGTCGCCAAATAGTCGATCGTTTGACTGGCGGTGTGCGACGAGGCATTGTCGTGATGAAGGAGGATCCTGCTGCGAGGTCGTTTCCCTCGAACTTTTTCCAAGACAAGTGGCAAGCAGTTGTTAGTGTACCACTCTGCATTAACCATTTTCTGATCCTCTAAGACAACTGTCGCGTAATGACCTGTCTTTCCAAAGAACGAGGCCACCATCTTTTTTCCAACACTTCGACCTCTCTTCACTTTAGTTGGCAACTCTTCGGAAGGAAACACCCACTGAGCAGACTGTCTTTTGGTTTCCGGATCATAACAGTAAATCCAGCTTTCGTCACTCGTTAGTATGTCGAACACAGCATTTGAGTCACTTCCGTTAAATTTTTGGATCATTTCTCGGCACTAATCAACACGGCGGAGTTTTTGAGCCTCGGTCAAATTATGCGGTATCCAGTGGGCACAAAGCTTCCTGACCGCTAAATGTTCATGGAGGATTTTGTGCACTTGACTCATATCTGTGCCTAGACTTGTCCGAATCTGCTGATAGGTCACTCTTTTGTCAGTCTCTATCATACGCCGCACAACACTGATATTATCTTCAGTCGTCGCTGTAGAAGGCCGTCCCTCACGCAAATCATCGGTGAGATTAGTTCGACCACGTTTGAATTCATTAAACCAGTTGTAAACTGTGGCACGAGATGGGGCTTCATCGTGAAAAGCCAATCGAAGTCTATCATAACTTTCTTGTTGACTTATATGACATCGAAAGTCATAAAAAATCATTGCACGAAAATTTTCTCGGCTTAAATTCATTCTGACGTGCACAGACAATTTTCAATTTGCCGCCAAATCGTAAAACAAATGACAAATGAATGAAATGTATACTCAATATTATTGGTAAAGAGTTCTATTTTCAAAATTTAAACTTATTTTTTTAATATAATGCTTTTAAGTTGCCAGTTCTAAAAACTTTCAGTTTGGCCCTCGTATATATATATATATATATATATATATATATATATATATATATATATATATATATATATATATATATATATATATATATATATATATATATATGGGTGTGTATATATATATATATATATATATATATATATATATATATATATATATATATATATATATATATATATATATATATGTGTATGTCTGTATTTATGTATATATGTATGGGTGTGTGTATATATGTATGTATCTATTTATACGTATGAATCATATGTATATAATAATTTTATTTATTTATACAATTTTTTTGTTAATGTAGTTACTACGTAATTTAATTGTTTTTTATAAATACTTTTTGCTCCTCTCTGCTCTCCAGCTATATAAATTCCTTATTTTCGTGGTTGCCTGTAAGAAATCGCTGTCAGTGATAAGGCCGCCATTGCACCGTGATGTTTTATTAATTTACATTTGTATTGTAACGCTTTTTGTTTTTATTTATTTATCATACTTTATTGCACAAATGTGCAATAAAGTATGATAAATAAATAAATAAAACGTTGAAACGGTTCATTATTAGACGTATCACAGTTTGCGCTTACAGGATTTTCATTTTCTTCTTCTCTAAGATTAAAACATTACTGTCTTTAAAAAATATGACAATTCTATAATGGACAAAAGAAGCTGACAGACGCAGACCGCAGAATTCTTAATCCCGTTCATAGTAGGATTAGTCGAAGATATTGGACGAACCGTGAGATCCTACAATTAAAACACTGCTCTTTGCTTTACGTTTTTTAACGCGTTGTGTGTTGAGTGGCGGAAATTAACACGCATTTGCCTAGAAAATGGAAATTAAATAATCCATTCTCCCCGAATGGGAATCGAACCCACAAATCCTCACGTTTACAGGCACTGCCCATGCGCCACTGCGGTCCTTAATATTAAAATATATTATAAATGACAAATTAAATACAGATAAATTTTGTTTATCATTTGATATTTGACAATTGATGATTATTCATTTTTTTGTTATTTATTTATTTTTTTTTTTTTTTATTTAATTTGGCTAGGCAGAAGAGGTAGCCGAGGACGCAGCAGCCGCAGAGCTGGGTGTAGACAATGTTGGTGGCGTGTTCGTAGTGCTGGGCATTGGTTGCGGAATGGCGGCTGCTATGGGAGGTTTCGAGTTCCTATGGCATGTTAGAGATGTTGCTGTTGAACAAAAGGTATACCTATAGTATGCTTTTTATACCTTTCACTTTTTATATTCTTTAAGACATCATCAATAACAATCTTTTACAGATTCTATTTTTTTTAGTTTCACGCTTTATCCCGCACAGGGCAGGGTAGACAGAGGTAACTGCAAGGACCATATGAACCTAGTGTTACACACTCCGTACTTAGTTCCTGCTTTCTCCGTCACCGCTTTCCGCCATTTTCAAGGCAGTGCGTGTTGCGTGGCGGAACTCAACGGCGCGCTTTGCCTAGTTTCCAAAGCAAAGAAAAATGGAAATAAAAAAAATCCATCTTCTCCGAGTGCGAATCGAACCTACAAATCGTCGCGCTTACAGGCAGACGCCTCTATAGATTCTATAATATATTTCAACTATAACTTTACTAAATTACAATTTATTTATTTCTTTTATAAGAATAGGCTCAGAAAGTACTAGATCGATTTGAACAATTTTTTTACCAATAGAATTATATTTTCTCTGTGTTGCATAGATATTGTGATAAAATGTTTATAAAATCTTAAGTGAAACCTTCGGTAATTTAAAAGAAAAACTTACGCATGCAATTAATTTATTACAAATTTAAGTTTATCAAAAGCAAATTAAAGTTTTAACTTTTACTTGTCACTGACCTACAGTCAAATAATTACAGAACCCTTGGTAACGAGTATGAGACGACTTGACAGAATAAATTGCACGCGCCAGTTGAAAACAATTCACTTCCCCAATATCACAATATAAAAAGCACCTAAAAATGCCATATAGTAGGATAGAGATAACATTACAAAAAAAATAAATTAAAAAAAACCAACGATCACCTATAACAATATTTACACTATGTGCACAATATCGTTATCATAAATGACTAATATATGTACCAACTGTCTTTGATGACGTTCATTTTGTCCTTGTATTACGATATTTAAAGTATTACATACCCATTATTATACATTTAACAGCTGTAAATCGAAGAATAATAGTAATTTAACTATCGTTTGTATTTCCTTTACATGTAGAAACATTTTATAGAACATTTTTAATTCGTCTGCTATCATGACAGAATGTGTTTAGCTGTACGCTAGTTTGTTTTTTTTTTTGATTTGATTTCCTAAAACAAAAATTAATTTAATTTTTTCAATAATCAGTGCTTACACTGTAACTCATTCAACAGATTTACCTGGGATATATAGGGGACATAGTGATGTTACGACGCTATTGAAATTGGAACCGAAAGTTCCAATTTCAATAGCTTGAAACTTTCGATTAACAAAACACCCTTTCAAGCTGCAACTAAAGTAAACATTTCTTTAAGGATTTTCTCTCTGTAGAGAGCGCTTTAAAAGTATAAACCTATCAATTGTTTTATGTACAGGACACAAAGGTATTATTATTTCTCTTTGAGCATCATTTTCAATCCACATATCATGTCATCTCTTTAAGTCGACAAGCCTTAGATTTTTATGAGCAGCCCCTCTAACCGCTAATAACCTTAATATATTTGTTACCTACTATCAAGTTCAGTCCCGTTTAACGTATTAGCTACCGGCCAATATCTCTGCTATGTCAAACGTATAAGCTCTTTGAACGTCTTATTCTTAACCGGCTCACCCCCGTGATTGAACCAAATCTAATCCCAGAGCAAGCAGGTTTTCGTCCAGGCAAGTCCTGCACGGGCCAAATCCTTAATCTGACTCAGTACATTGAGGATGGATACGAGGCCCGGAAAATAACAGGAGTTGCCTTTGTTGACCTGTCAGCAGCATACGACACAGTTAACACCCAACGTCTTTTGGTAAAGGTTCAACAAATCATAGGTGACAGTGGGTTTGTTAAAATACTCCGAGAAATGCTGAGTAACAGGCGCTTTCAAGTTCATCTTAACTCTGAAAAAAAGCAGATGGAGGTCTCAAAAAAACGGGTTGCCTCAAGGGAGTGTTTTAGCCCCAACTTTGTTTAATATCTACACGAACGACCAACCCAACCCTGACCACACAAGGAGGTTTCTGTACGCTGATGACCTTGCTTTACCCACTCAGACAAAAACTTTTGAGGAAGCTGAAGGGATTTTACAAAATTCCTTGGAAATTTTTTCACGTTACTATCAAGACAACGGCCTTCGGCCTAACCCCTCAAAAACACAGTGCTGCGCCTTTCACATTCGCAATAGTCAAGCTACCCGTAAACTCAATGTAATGTGGCAAAACACGTCAATCCAACATCACGACACGCCCACCTACTTAGGAGTCACTCTTGACAGATCTCTTACTTTCAGATCCCATTGCTCGCAAACCAAGCAAAAAGTTAACTCCCGCAATAACTTGCTCCGACGTCTTTCTTCAACCACCTGGGGTGCTACACCGCATGTTCTAAGAACCACAGGCCTGGCGCTCTCCTTTTCTGCGGGAGAATACGCCTGCCCAGTGTGGCATAGATCTGCTCACGCAAAGGAGATAGATGTCGCCTTAAATGATATATGTCGGACCATCACAGGATGCCTTAAACCAACGCCATTAAGTCTCCTATACCCGATAGCCGGAATAGCCCCTCCCTACGTCCGCAGAGACATTGCGTCTAGTATAGAGAAAAGCAAGCAGGAGACAGATGAGAGACACCCACTCTATGGAGCACAGGAACACACTCATCGCCTTAAAAGCCGTCGCAGCTTCCTCAAGGCGACAGCAGCACTAACGAGTGAACCTGCTAAAGCTCGCTGCGAACTGTGGATGTGTGGATACCTCCTCCTGCTAGCTACATAAAACTAGACGAAACTCTACCTGCTGGTAAAACTCTGCCTTTTACAACTTGGAAGTCACTAAACCGACTCCGGACGCAAGTGGGCCGCTGTAAGTTTAATTTGAGAAAGTGGGGATACAGTAGCGACAATGACACGCGGTGCGATTGTGGTACTGACCCACAAACTATGTCCCACCTACTAGAGTGCCCATTGTGTACCGACACCTGCACAATGAAAGAGCTCTGGGCAGCCACAGATAAAGCTGTAAACGTGGCTAAATACTGGGCCCAAACAGTATAAATGCCATTCTAAATGCAAATGCCATTTGCCATCGACACGACGAAGAAGAAGAACGTATTACGCTTAATTTTTAGCTTCACGGTGACTTTTACAAGCAGCAGGGTAAGCAGAGGGAACCGTGGACAAGAAGACACTAGTGTTAACACACTCCGTTCCCCGATTACCACATTCGAAGCATTGTGTGTTGATTGGCGGAACTCAACGTCGCGTTTTATATAACCTTATTTATAAAATAGCATAAATATTGAATAAAATTCATTTCATAACCTTTAACCGTTTTAAAATTTCAGATGACTCCTTCAGAAGCATTTTGGGCAGAGTTAAGATTCGCATTGAGTTTCTGGGAAACGGAAAAACCAGTGCAACATTCGCGGTCTCCATCCACCGCTTCCGGCTCTAACATGGCGTCAAGAGCCTCATCAGTTCTACGATCAGCCGTAGATTTACTTCACCTCGATGTATTTAATAAATCTACTTAAATTTAATTATAATTAAATAATTGTGCACCTATTTTTATGATTTTTACACTAAGGATAGAAAATATACTTTGAAAAAACTTTTAATATCAATTCTTATGCGATTGATATATGTACGTATTTCTTTTTAAATGCTAAAAATACAAATTGTCATCTACAGATAAAGTTTAAGGATTTGTGACTTTTTAGCTAATTTACTGGTTTTAATTATATACGACTCTTCATAACAATATGCACATATTGTTTAGTCATGCTAGTTTAAGTCAATAAAATCTTTTTTCTTGAAAAAAATTGCATTTTCAATATAACCAGATCTATTCATATAATTGTTATATTTTTTTAAGGATAGAAAAATGGTTAAAAATTTTAATTTGTGCTGCCATTTAAAAAATAGTGCCGATCCCCTGGACTGCATCAAGACATTGCGTGTAGATTGACGGAACTGAACGCCGCGGTAGTCTTATAGAATGACAATCGTAGAGTCGAACATCTCAATAATTCATTCTCGCTTCATTGATCAATATTTGGTAAAAAACAAATATACAGAGTGTATCTGACATCACGGCCATTATCAAAACTTCTTGTAGAGGAAAATATTTCAAGGCCATAAACAAAAAAATATTTAATAATTATTAATAGTTTAGGTACAGCATCATTTTTTCCATTTTACGATGTTTATACAAGCTGTGTAACGCGTGAGGTAGACGTCATTAAACACGAATGACGTACTACAAAAATACTATTAAACGTTGTCAATATGTAACCTTTCATTCAAAAAAATAACCAAAAGAAAAAGCGATATATCTCTGTCCCGCTCTGACAGTATAGTGTACGCTATCGTCATACTCGACGATAATTTAATAGCAGCGTTTTACCTGAAATAAAACGCTTATTAATTTACTTACCTTATTCGAAGCTTTATTAAATGAGATAGGCACATCCGTTTCCCGCTTAGCTGTTTCCTTCTTAAGCCACGCCTTCTCTGTGACGTCACTTCCACTAGGCAGCACCGGCGCTTTTGGTAGGGGGCGCAGGTATAATAGCGCAGGCGCAGGTGATAATACTCATTGCACGGACGTCTCGTCGCTCCGTACGGCCCGAACCCTTTCACTTTCGTCCTTGGAAGTATAAATTATTTAATAAAATAAATAGTTGTTTACTTCGCCGGCGTTCTGTCGCCGAGCCGATGCAGCGAGGTCACTTGTGACGTCGCACCTTGCTTAACGAGTCTCGGTTGTTTGTGTCTTGTTCCCGTCGTCGTTTTCGAATCGTGTTTTCGGTGTCGTTTGCGTCTACGGGTTCAATTCCCGATGGCTGTGTGGTTGTCGAGTGCGAGTTGCCAGTGACGCCACTGCCGCCTCAGAAATGAGCGGCCGTAGCGGCGCGCAGCGGGATCGCTCCCGCTCGCGCCCCAGACCCCCCCCGGACGTGGGGCCCGGAGGGTCGGGGGTAACCCCACCCCCCCTCGCCCCACTCCCCCCCAGGGTTCGCTCCCCCGCAGGTTCTGCCCCTGCGCGGAGCATGCCCCCCCTCGGTCCTTCGCCGACCGCCAATGTCGACTCCGGCCTCGCGACCAACCGAGGCCCTCCAGCCGCTGGTATTGCGGTTGCCAGTGGGCCCACTGAGGAGGGTCGTTCAAGGGCTAGGCCCGCTTTTGGGGCGGTTTCCCGGACACCGGAGGCCCGTGATTTAACACGGGTCGCTGGCGCTTCCGGCCCCCAAACTGCGGCCTCTGCCCCCCCCGCGGGTGATGTTGTCACCTCCCCGCGTGGAGATCCCTCAGTTACGACGCCGCAGCGGGCTTCTAGGCCCGTTGCTAGGGAGGCTCAGCCCTCAAAGAGGTCGCCCTCCGCGCCCTCGCGCATCGAAGCGGAGCTGTCGCCGCGTACGCTGCTGCACAGGGACATGATTTTAGTGTCCCAGCTGCAGCAGCGCGGAGCCATTTCCCAGTCGCTGCTGGAACACATTAGTATGTTCCTCAACGACAGGGAAAGGGAGCTCGAACGCGCCTGCGCCGCGACGGACGTGAGGATGGAGGTAGCGCCCCCCCCGACCCTCACTCCCCTGCGGAGACCCAGGCCCGCCGATGAGGCCACTGACCTTGACCCCAAGAGGCTTTGCGCCCAGCCGCGCCCCGTCGCCCCGGGAGCCTCTAGGGATCCTCGCCTCCGGAAAAGAGAGGCGCAGAGTCCAGTGCCCACCCCTGGACCTGCAAATCCTGCCACCACCACCACCACCACTAGCACCACAGGTGTGGACACCGGGTCGGTCACCTTCGCCGATGCGCTCCGAGCAGGAAGCTCGAGCCAGGCGGCACAGGCAGCGCCGGCCCCACCACCACCCGCACCCGCACCGACACCTAGACCTCGCTACCCACCTTTGGTTGTGGAAGCACTGCCGAACTGGGCGACCCATTTCCGGGCGCTCAGAGAGAGGTTGGGGCACGCACCCAATGCGCGCCCCTTTGGCAAGGGGGTACGCTTCTCTCCAGCATCGGAAGAGGAATATCGCATAATCCAGCGATACCTCACCGAGCTGGAGAAACACGAGAGGATCGGCTGGTTCTCCTACGCCCTCCCCTCGGAGATGAGTCGGAAGGTAGCCATCAGGGGGCTGCCTGTCACGACCACTCCTGAGGAGATCACGGAGGCGCTCGGGGAACTAGGCTTCCAGGCGGAATATGTCCGCCCTATACGGGCTAGGAAGGGTCGTCCGGGCTGCATTTTCTTTGCGGTCCTGACGAACACCCCGGACCTGGTGCCTGGCATCTACGGCATAACCGAGTTGCTATACATGCCAGGCATCAAGATTGAAGCCTGGCGCAGCCGGAAGGGCCCAGCGCAGTGCCACCGCTGCCAGGCCTTCCGGCACTCGAGCCACGGCTGCCATCGGCGCATGGCCTGCGTAAGGTGCGGAGGCGAGCACCTGGCGCGGGAATGCCCGAGGCCGCTGGAGGAGCCAGCCACATGCGCCAATTGCGGGGGAGCTCACCCCGCCAACCACACCGCATGCCCCCAATTTAAGAGGGAGCTTAAAAATAAGAGGGCTGGAATTCTGGTCCTCACTGCCCCCGCCAAGAAGAAGCCAGCGTCGGTAGCTCCGGTCCCTACCAATATGGTAGATGCGGAAGCACACGCCTCCTCGTTGATGGCACCGGCCAACCCACCCTCTTCGCGAGTTGGAGGCCGCAGAGCCTCCAAGAAGAGGTCGAAGAAGGGGAAAGGTGGCAAGAAGGGTGCAGCCCCCTCGACCCTCCCCTCGAAGCCAGCTCCCACAACGGCAGTCCCCGATGCTGCCCCCACGCAGGGTGAGTCTCGCGCGAACATCGACAGGGCCATCGACGTCCTGAAGGACGTTCTGGTCGCCCTTAAGGAAAATCGTGACCCTGTCGAGGTCGTGCTCCAAGGCATGATGCGTCTACTTACCAATGGATAAGTTACGCATCATGTTTTGGAACGCCGCTGGTCTGAAGCAGCGAGCCCACTTCCTCCGGCTCCTGCTCAGACAGCAGAACGTAGACGTCGCCCTCATAAACGAGAGCCACCTTCGTGACACCGACGCTTTCACCGCGCCAGGGTATCACATCTTACGCCTTGACGCGGTGGAAAACGTCTACCGGGGACTGCTGATTGCAGTCAGGCGCAATCTCCCCCACCTGCCGCTTCCCGACACCAACACTCAGTCTTTCCAATCCCTGAGGATCGAACTGAGTGTCGGCATGCAGCCCATCAGGCTGTACGCCGTTTATCGGCCTCCTAACTCCTCCCTTCTTCTCGCCGAAGTCCAGCGGCTCCTAGGCGACACCACCCCGACAATAGCCGCGGGGGACTGGAATGCAAAGCATCCAGCGTGGCATTGCCACTGTGAATGTCTCACTGGCAGGAGACTGTTCGAGGACTCCGACCGACACGGCTACGTGGTGGAGGGGCCAGACGAGCCCACCCACTACATCCGTGAGTCGCACGGAACCACGATCGATCTCCTCGTTCACAAGGGGATCGATCCTGGTCCGGTGTTCCTCGAACCACCAGAGGTCCTGCCAGAAACCTGTGGATCCGATCACCTCCCCGTCATCTTCGCCATACGGGGAAAACCGGAAGCCGCTGGACGTCCCCCCCGCCGGGGACCGATCTGCTGGCCTCGCTTTGAAGCCCTCACTGCGCAGCTGACACCACCACGCGAGGAGCCGCTTGCTGATCCGCCTAGTGTCGATCGACTTGAGGCGTCGATCACAGCGACGATCACAACCGCCCTCCGAGAATCCACTGCCCCAGCAAGTCCAACCAGACTTTTTTTTTTTTTTTTTTTTTTTTTTTTTTTTTTTGTCGCTGGGAAAAAATGCCATTACGCATCCCCTTCCCGTCGGGGGACGGGAGAGGGGTATGTGGGACTCCCGGTAAAGGCGTTCCCGGTATACCCACTAAAAATACCCAGCGGCGCTCCGACCTCACCTGCGTGGAGAGGGCCTGGGAGTCCAAAGCGTCCAGGCCCCCGCCGGTGACTGCCCGCCCTACGGCAGGCCCCTCAGACCCCCCCTAGTGGGGAGGGGTCGTTACAATGGCCGGAGTGCACGGCCATTGTGGCCCGACGAGTGGGGTGATCCTGGAAATGCAGGCGGTGGCGCCCCCGCGCCTGTCGCCTGCGGATCACCCCCAGGGGCGGAGGGCGACGGACGTTGTGTCCGCCGTCTTCTGCCCCTTCTTCGTCTGCGGAGCGGCGCCGCGAGAGGGTCATCCTCCCGCGTGCGCTCCGCCGCCTCCTTCTGTGACATTACGTCCTCACAGAAGGAGGCTACCGCCGCCCATGCCTCCTCCCCGCTCAGCATGGCGGCGACCACGCTGGGGAGCGTGAGGTCGGCCCCGACTACTGTCACCAGGGCGCGGCGAGGTTCGGACCACGATGGGCACACCTCCAAGGTGTGCTCCGCCGTGTCCACCGCCGCCCCGCAGTGGTGGCACGCTGGAGACTCCTCCCTCCCGATCCGGTGCAGGTACGATCCGAAGCAACCATGCCCGGACAGCACCTGCACAAGACGCAGGGAGAGGGAGCCGTGCCGCCGATCGAGCCAATCGCCCAGGACGGGCCCGATGGCGTCCAGCAGCCGGCGACCGAACGCCGTGGAGGTGAGGTCCTCCGCCCACTGCCGAGTGACGGTGTCCCTCAGCTCCCGGCGGATTTCGTCCCGCTCCCCCGGATCCGGACGACGGTTCAGTGCCCTCTGACCCGCCGTCCACTCGTACATTCTGGCGAGCACCCAAGCCTCCAGCTCCCAAGGATGAGTGCCCGCCAGAACGCACGCCGCCGCAAAACTCACCGTGCGGTACGCCCTAGCCACCCGCTGTGCAATGGCCCTTTGTGGCCTGCGGATGGCAGCGGCGTTCTCCCGTCTGCACAGTGAGTCCGCCCATATGGGAGCCCCGTACAGGGCCATACTTTTCAGTATGCCGGCGTATAGACGCCGGCATCGATCGCCGGGACTCCCGACGTTCGGGAGGAGCCACGAGAGGGCGCCCGCTGTTTTGAGCAGGCGCGTCGACAGCTCGGCAAAGTGGGCGCCGAAGCGCCACTTGCTGTCGAGCACCAGGCCCAGATATTTCATCTGGGCCTGCACCTCAACGCGGGCACCCTCAACGTGTATATGGGCGTCGGGCGGTTGGCGCTGCCGAGGCCCACGGAAAAATACGGCCTCGGTCTTGTGCAGCGCCACCTTCAGCCCTAGGCGGGAGATTCGGTCCACCACTAGCGAACCTCCCGCCGAGGCCAAGCTGGCCGCCTCCCCGAAATTCCTCCCCCTGGCAGTGAGGAGGGTGTCATCTGCATAGCAGATGACAGACGTACCACGGGGGAGATTTCCCCGCAAGAGCCAGTCGAATCCGATGTTCCACAGGAGCGGTCCTAGAACAGAACCCTGTGGAACACCGGACTCGACGCAGTATCTGCGGAGCTCGCCCGACCTGTTGGTTAGGCGGACTGTCCGATCGCTCAGATAGTCTGCCAACAGACCCCGCAGATACTGGGGCACCCCGTGAAAACGGAGCGCCTCTAGCACGGTGGAGTGGGGAATGGAGTTGAAGGCGTTGACTATGTCGAACGACACAGCCAACACTCCATCCCCCGCAGCCATCGCCTCCTTCACCCCGTCCCTGAGTCGGGACAGGGCGTCGACCGTCGAACGCTCAGCTCGAAAACCGAACTGAGCGTCCGCTAGGTCCGGGCCAATAGTGCGCAGGTGGCAGTTGAGGCGGGCGGCGAGGATCCTTTCGAACATTTTTCCGACCTCATCGAGCAGAACGATGGGTCGGTATGCTGATGGGGAGTCCGCCGGCCGCCCTTCCTTCCGGAGAAGGCACAATTGGCCCTCCTTCCAAGGCTTCGGGAACCTCTCGCACGTCAGGCACGCGCTGAAGAGGTCCCGAAGCCTCCCTCCCATCTGGGAGGCGGCGATGGCCACAATTTTGGCGGGGACGCCGTCCGGACCTGGGGCCGTCTTCTTGGCCCGGAGGCAGAGCGCTGCCACCTCCACCTCGTCCTCCGTCACCGGGGGGACCTCCTCGGCCGATGGAGCCGCCACCAGAGGGGCGCTCATTACTGGTGGGGTGAAGTTGTCCCTGCGCGGAAACAGGGACTGGACCACCCCATCCAGGAGCGCCGGCTCGAGGGTCTCAGCAACTGGGGGGCCGCACGGACGCAACTTGTTGCGTGCCGCCTTGTACGGCCTCCCAAACGGGTCAACGTTGAGACCCTCCAACATTTCCCCCCTCGCGCTACCCTGAGACTCGGCCATTCGCGTCGTCAGGGTAGCCTTCGCCTCTATGTAGGCAGCATAGAGGCGGCCCTCGTTGTCAAGGTCGCGTCGACGCCGCCGCCGGCTCCTTGTGTAGGCCCTCCTGGTGGCCACACAGTCGGCCCGGAGATCCGCCAACTCCTCTGACCACCAGTACACGGCGCGTTTAGGAGGAGGCCGGTGAGACCGAGGCATGCTTGAGTTGCACACCTCGGTCAAGGAGTCCCTTAGACGGACTGCCGTGGCGTCCACGTCCCGGCCGTCGACAGGAGGCGACAGCCAGTCCTGCACGAAAGCCGCCTCCTTGGCGGCCTCCCGGTCTAGGCGGGTGAGCGCCCACCGTGGACAGTGCGACCGACCCGCGCGGTCCCCCCGGGAGCCCTGTGTGGAGACATCGAACCGCACGTATCGGTGGTCCGACAGCGTCTCCACCAGCTCCACCCGCCAGTCCACAATGCGGGCCGCCAAAGAAGGGGAGGCGAAGGCGAGGTCCACGATGGACCCCCCCTCTCGCCGCACGCACGTGAGGACTGTGCCCCTGTTGAGGAGGGACAGACCGGACGAAACGTACCAGGCCTCCAGCTCTCGACCTCGGGCATCGGTGGTTGGGTTACCCCACACCACCGACTTGGCGTTAAAGTCGCCCACCACCAGTACCCTGCGCTGCACCACTCTGCCGACCACCATGGCTAGGACTTCGAGAAAGCTCTCGAAGTCCGTGAGAGGGCGGTTTGGGGAGATGTACACCCCAATGAGGGCCACTTCACCCCACGCGGCGGCCACGTATCCCGGTCCCCTCTCTAAGAGCGAGACGGGAGGGGAGTCTGTGGAAGACCGCGCTACCAGTGCTACCGAGCCGTTGTCGTCTCCCAGCCAGCTGCTAGGGACAGAATACGGCTCGGCAACAACCGCCACGTCCACCAACCATTCTGCGGCCAACCATTCTGCGACTTCCCCCAACCCCACGGCACATTGCCGAACTCATTGCGCGGAAGAGGAAGACGCGCATTGAGTGGCAACAGACCCGCGAGCCTGCCACCAAGACCAAACTCAATGGCTTGGTGGAGCGAGTCCGCATTGCGCTCGCGGAGTCCTACGCCGAAGGTTGGGATGCGAGGATTAGAGACACCAGTGAGGACGCTGCCTCTCTCTCGAAGCTGAGCCGGCAGATTTTAAAGAAGCCCCCACCCTCCAGACCCCTACTTCACCCCGATGGCACGCTGCGCTACGACTCTCAAGGCAGGGCCGACATACTGGCAGACCACCTTGAGGGTCAGTTTGCGCCGAACCCCAGTCTGCGCCCGGAGTTCCACGCGCGGCTGGAGGCAGCGGTCATCGACTTCCTGTCCCATCCCCCCATCCCGACTCCACCTCCACCCTTCTTTTCCCCGTCGAGCGTCAAGAAGGCGATTGCGTCACTCAAGCCTCGCAAAGCTCCGGGGATAGACGGAGTGCCCAATTTAGCGCTTCACCACCTTCCAAGGAAGACCATCTCATCACTCACCAGGCTCTTCAATGCCATCCTGCGGCTGGGCTATTTCCCGCAGGCTTGGAAAGAAGGCCTGGTAGTGATGATACCGAAGCCCGGTAAAGATTACAGGAGACCAGAGGGGTATCGCCCCATTACCTTGTTGAACGCCATCTCCAAGCTGTTCGAGAAGCTACTGTTGCCACTCATCCAGGCGCACTTCCAGCCGCGCTCCGAACAGTTTGGCTTCCGCAGTGGATACTCGACCACCCTCCAGCTGGCCCGAGTCATCCACTTTGCCACCGCCGCGCTAAACAGGAAGGAACGACCAGTGGCGGCCTTCCTGGATGTGTCCAAGGCGTTTGACAAGGTGTGGCACACCGGTCTCCTGTACAAGGTGATCGGATTGGGCACTCCGTTCCACATCGTGAAGGTCCTAGCCGAATTCCTCCGCGGCAGGACCTTCCGTGTGAAGGTGGACACCACCCTGTCCTCCTCCTCCCACCCCATTGCAGCAGGGGTCCCACAGGGTAGTACGCTCTCACCTACCCTGTACGCAGCTTATACTGATGATATCCCATGCCACGAGGACACCATGTTGGCTCTTTACGCCGACGACGTGGCGATCCTGGCCAAGTCCCTCAACGCCAACCACGCGGCGTTGAAACTCCAGCGAGCCCTCGACCTTCTGCCCGACTGGCTGGCGGAGTGGAGGCTCACGCTCAACGTGGCGAAGACCCAAACTATCTCGTTTGGGGGCCACTTGGCGTTGCCTCCTCCGATAAGCCTCCAGGGCGAACAGGTCGGTTGGACTCATCGAGTCACATACCTGGGCGTCATCATGGACAGACGTCTTTCGATGGCGGCCCAGGTATCCAAGGCCAGGAAAGCGGCGAGAGCTGCGCTGGCCCTGCTGCGCCCCCTTCTCCGCTCCCGACTTCCCCTCCGCACCAGACTGGGGCTGTACAAAACGTACGTCAGGCCTCACTTGACGTACGCAGCCCCAGCATGGTACTCCCTCACCAGCCCCAATCTGCGTCGCGTCCTGCAGATGACGCAAAATGCGGCCCTCCGCAGAGTCGCCCAGGCTCCTCGATACGTGAGGACCGCCACTATACAGCGAGACCTCCGTGTCGAGAGCCTCGAGGACCACATTACCCATCTTGCAGCCCGCGCCTTCCACCGTGCTGATGCCTCGGATCATTTACACATCCGAGACATCGCACCGTGGCATGCCCGTCCGCCCGACGCTCGCAGATTTCCCAGAGACCTCCTGCCTACTTCTCCTTCTCCTGACTCCTAAGCCGCTACCTAGGTCGCTGGTCGCCTAAGCCGGGCCTCTCCTGGGTTACCAGGAGCCTCACCTGGCTGGGCTGACCGCCCTTGTAGCATATGGCTCTCCCCAATTCTTATCCTTATCCCTGTCCTCTAAAAACAAAGGACACTATGTCTGGGCATAAGCCCACCCCAAGGACGCGCCCATATTAATGGGCGGAGGCAGATACTAACGGCAAGAGGGCCACGCCCTGATACCGTTTTCCTCTCCCCCCTCGGGGGTCGAGAGTGAGATTGCAAGATTGAGATAATACTCATTGCGTTTTACTAGTACACCAGGCAGCGGTAAACCGCAAGCTTCGAATAAGGTAAGTAAATTAATAAGCGTTTTATTTCAGGTAAAACGCTGCTATTAATTTGACTGTCCCTTATTCGAAGCTTTATTAAATGAGACGTGTCTGTTATCGCCTGGTGGAAGTGATCAACGCCAATGTGACAATATGTACTGGTATACGGATTGTTTATAAAGATTAACACAAAATAGCACAAGGACAACATAACCTGTCGCTCGAGTTTGATATTAAAAAGGTCGAAAGTGTATTCGAGACAAGTTAATTATATATTTCAATTAACGGTAACCAAATAAGACATAACTTGGTTAATAAATAAAATAATAGAATTGATATTGCAAAGATACTCAAGTCACAATAAAAGTGAAACGATCACGTAAACACTTCAAGTCAAATAATAGAAGTAAAAAATCAGGTCACTTACCGATTCATGACCAGATTTAATTCAATGCGTATAATACTTTGTAAAAGTATCCTGTGAACGCCTCCTCTTTTTTCCCATTCTGTAAATTATTTCTGGCCAGAACCTCGTCAAGGACTTGATTACCAATTCTAGAGGCAACAGCAGATCGAACGCTGCCAAGAGTAGTTGATATACCAGCAACAATAAGGGTTTTGATTCAGCAACCAATCAAGGTACAAGATGCAAGTCTGAACTCACATTTTATGTTAAGAAAAAGATTAAATGATTTATATTTTCGATCGATTATTATTTTTAATATTCGATCCTCTAGCTATGCCTTTTTAATGTGATCCAAAAATTCGTATTTAGTTTCACATTTTCTTCATTAATTGAACCTTCCATCCTTACTGTCTGTATGAAATAAAGCCAGTCTTTGAACCAAGCAGTGGCCAAAAAATAATACGGAATAGCCTTTAAAAACACAGCTGTCCATGTCCACCGTCAGCAACGTCAAAGGTGAAAAGTCCTTCTTAAACAAAGAGACAGCAAGATAGCACAGTGTCGTTGCACTTGAAAATGATTACACATGACAATCATTATAACTATACATATAATATTGACACTTTTTCGCCAATATCCCAGATAGGATCTTTCGACGACTAATAAGTTCACGTAGTGCTATGTATACCACATATGTACACAACTGACAATCTGATTCATACAGCAATATGGAAATTATTATTAATAAATTACCATTTAAAAATTAAATAGAATTCGGCAATTTCACTGGATTTTGGCTCAAGGTGATATATTTTGTAAGATCCATCTCAAACAATGCATCTTTTTCATGGAATGACACACAATTTATGGGATGACGTCAGCAAGACTCCTGGAGGAGTCTTAATTAGACTCTTATAGACTATCCCCATATTTACATACTTCCATTGACAGTTCCAGCACTTTTGGAGGAGGTGATCCTGTTGTCATGTCTACACCCACTTTGTTCAAGCCAAGATCATAAATGATCATAATCCGATAGCGCGCATTCACTCATATCTGAACACCTAAACGCTTGTCTCTCCATAAGAGGGCGACAAGAAAATAAATTCTGTAAACATTATTGAGATAATGGTGCAAGAAAAACTGAAGCGAGAATGAAAGTCCAAGGCAAAAGCGTAAGTCACTACGCGAGGTCGACAAGATGCGAACAGGTCTATCACTGGAGCTCCCCATAAGAGAAACGCCGAGATTGTGCGTGCGAGTCAGACACAATTTGGGGCTCCCTTGCAGCATCAGTGTGACTGTTGTTAATTCCATAGATATAACCAGCTTCTATATGGATGTGGCATTGATCTAGAATCTGAAACGCCCAATATATATCAAGTCCATGAGAGATTCCGGTTTCGTCTTGCCCTCGTGGCCTACAGGCTCTACCATTGACCATTTGTAGGATCGAACAGTGCTGTGCTCCAACAACAGACACATCTCTGTGTATACAGCATCATGACATAACATCAGCACCTGTGATCAGTATCTTGTGTATACCCAAGAACCGGCGAGTGGCAGGTTTTTAGTCAAGCTTGTCAAGCAACATCTGACGTTAGTGAGAAAATATCAGGGCGGTTCGAAATAAATAAGTATCGACCACCTGCAATTTTGTAGCCACCACATCAATTTGTCTATTGCAAGTTGGAAAATAGCGTGGTTCATCTTGCTCGCTTGTTTATCTTCAATATTTTGTTCATTATTCCGTTAACCTTCGACTTAAGGCTGACACTAATGCTGTAATTTCGAACCCAGGCAGGCTTTTGCGGCTTGTCTAAGGAATCCAAAGAATTCCTAAGAAGACCAGGCTTTTTCTAACAGATTTGGATGATTTTCCGTGATTTTCCATCCTTTTTGCTTCAGAAAATCTATGACATTTCATTTCTTAGGATGGAACAGCTTTGGCTGGGTACCAGGAATTCATCCAAGAATATAAGAATTCTTGTTCTCTCTTAGAACCGGCGCTACGCAGTTTCATATTGCCACAAATGTTCATGGAGCCATACTCAGGCCGAATCCTCCTATTGATATGCAAAAAGCGTAGGGAACTCATAGCTTTGCAGATATGAGCCGTTTGTTTTTGAACCATTGATGAAGGAAAAACTTGTGAGTGATCGCTATCTCCTGCAAGACTGTTCTTTCATCTCCTTTATATTTTTTCATATCGACTCATTCGAGCATCTGCACTTTTGAATTGACAGCACAGGCTGAAGGGTATGCGATACCCTAATATTTCTCCTAGGCAATATGGTGGAACCTCTATACGTTCCCGTGAATGCACCAAGCAACCTGCTTGAACAGCCAACAGTCTGAATCAGAATCTTCGCTTTGAAGAGACTTGATAATGCTCATCTTTAACCAGTCATCCTCTGACTTTGATTTCACGTATTTTGCCAAAAACTTTGCACAACATTGCCTTGAAAATGACCAAATATTCAGCTTTGTGGCTGGCAGCCTAAATGCCACCCTGCGGAGATGGGGCAATATGACTGCAATGTAGACGTGTGTAACTGCGGTTACAATAAGCTGCAAACCCCTGGGAGGGCTTAAAATTTTGAATAGGGCCCTGAAAACGGCCTTGTTACTTACCTGAAGCTGCCTACGTAGCAGCAACAGCTATTATTTTGAGCAGGCCAAAAGCGATCAATCAAACATTGCCTGCAAATTACCCATTATTCGGTACTTCCAAAATGAATTAAACCTTTTGGCTAACAGTTCAAAACACCACCACGCAGAGGTGGGACATCATGAGAGCAATGTGTAAGGAAGTAACTGCGGTTACATCAAGCAGAAAAGCCCTGCCAGGGCATAAAATTTTGAATCCCTGCGGAGGATTCCTTTAAAGCTGTCTGCGAGGCAGCAGTCACAGTAACTGCGTTTATAAAAGCTGAAAAACCCTGCGAGGGCTTAAAAGTTCGAGTCCCTGCGAGGGACTCTTTTAAGGCTGTCTGCGAGGCAGCACTCACAGATAACTGCGTTTACCAGAAGCTGAAAAGCCCTGCGAGGGCTTGCAATTTAGGCTCCTGTGAGAGATCATGTGACTTTCTTGCCTGCGAGGCAGAAATGCTGCGAAGAACTCCTTTAAAGCTGTCTGCGAGGCAGCAGTCTCGTTTATTGTTTTGTTTTTGAGTAAGCCAAAAGTCACTCTGCATAGGTAGGACTGCAGGTGTTGGTGGTATAAACGTGACTGCGTTTACAAAAAGCTGAAAAGCCCTGCGAGGGCTTGCAATTTAGGCCCCTGCGAGAGACCATGCGTCTTTCTTGCCTGCGAGGCAGAAATCGCTTAACCTTAAGCCTTTAATTCCACTGGCACTTCTTAAGATAACGTTTGCAGAAAACATTTCAGTTGACTGCTTAATTCATTGCAGAGCCATTGTATTAAGAAAGTCGTAGTGTCACTGCAGAGTCATTTTATTATTGACATCTCATTTCTATTATTTCAGCACGGTGGCCACAATTATCTGTTGAGCTATTCTGAAAGATACTAGATTAGCAAAAATCGTTAAATTTTTTGATGCTTCATAATTCAAAAGGTCGTAATTCTTCGCCGATAAGGTCTCGTAAATTATTATGTAAACCTTCACTTTGATTAAAAGCACACACATGAAGCAGCAAAAATTGTATCAGCATGTCGAGTGGTTTTATATTAACCTTTTTTGTCACTCCTTAAAAGCTAAGAAAAGCCTGGAGTAACATTGTACAATTTAAACCTCTGAAAAACTACACTGAGCATTTGTAAAAAGGCAATCGAAGCCTTAGTAATTGAAGGCTTTTTTAATTTTGTACTAGAAGAGAGAGTAAAGATTTTACACTGTGGGTAGGAACCCACTCTTAATAGATTACTCACATTTGACATGAACACTTTATTATAAATAGTCGATCAGACGCATCAAACATCTTTTACAAAAATTTTGTAGGTACTCACAAGAGTGAGTGGTTCCCTCTCTGGCTTGCAAGTTCCTCTTCAAGCCTTTTCGAAGACTTCTTGAAATATTAGATACGTTCATATAGCTTTCTCCTCTTTATTTTTACGTTACTTATGCCATGAATTGCTTGTTAACGAGGAGTGTCTGGTAGTGACCAGAGCTGGAACTTAAACTTGTATTCGGTGACCTTCGTCGTTACCGACTTGACGTAGACAAAGGCCCTAGAACTTCAAATACATTATCCATACCAAATACAAAAACACAGGTCCCCGAAAGGAGTAAAAAATACCATATATAAATAACAAATACCATGTATAAATAACAAATCGCATCACCATTATCAGTGTGACAAATTTACAAAGTTAAACTTTAATAAAAATTTGAAGGTAGACTTGCAAATAATATCAGTCTGAAATTACTTATTTCATAGATTGAACAACAGTAATTTAAATTTATTTAAAGAAGGAAAATGTAAAAAACTTACATGAAAAATCCTCAAGTCAGGTTGATATTTTAAGAAAAATACCTTTAAAGAGTCGGATTTGTACGTCGTTATAAACGTCCGACTCGGCGGGAATGAAAAACGCCAATGAGTATTATCACCTGCGCCTGCGCTATTATACCTGCGCCCCCTACCAAAAGCGCCGGTGCTGCCTAGTGGAAGTGACGTCACAGAGAAGGCGTGGCTTAAGAAGGAAACAGCTAAGCGGGAAACGGATGTGCCTATCTCATTTAATAAAGCTTCGAATAAGGGACAGTCAAATTAATTATTAATTTTGCTTGAAAAAAAAAATATTTATTTATATTTGAATATTTTACTTCTTTTATAATTTTAACAACTTTATAAAGGCTAGTTTATACTATGCTTGAAATTAAGGTCGTCATTACATCCACACCTGTATAATCTAATTACAATAAATAAAACAGGTAGGTATAATATATATTTTGTAAAATATATATATTTTAAGTTATTATTTACACAAACATAATACAAATTATAGCAGTTTTAACCTTCTTGTGAATAAGGAAACTCCAGTGTCGAAATAGAATCGGCCTCCATAACGGCCGTTATTATTTGATTATTTAATTGCACCGCTACTTTTTGCGACGGCCCCCTAAAATAAAAAGAAAAATATATACTATTTTATTTATTTTATTTATACAGGAAAATATAATTTTTTTGAAATAATATACATTTTCACGCTTTATGTAGTATATAATAGGGTAGAAAGGTACTTGGCCACCAGAGTCTTGAAAAAAGAAAATAATTCATTCTACCGGGTAGAAATCGAATCCATAATACCACATTAGTAGTCTAACTCAACCCCATTAAAATAAATTAATATATATTAATTTGTATAGTAAATGAAACATTCACATACTGTTTATATGACATAAACAAAAAACATATATATAGTAGCTTCTTACTCATTATTTACGACTACAACGACTGTTCCACGCGGAGTCAAGAAAGCGACGTTGTCGAAGAACTCCTGCCCCATCGCCTCAATCTCTTGACTGAAAATTGTAGAAACATCAAACAATATACATTTCGTATTACATTTGTACGGAAAAAGCCAAATACTTAGCAAATGTTACAAAGAGTTTCCTGTTTTTTACAAGTACTAACAACTTAGACAATATTTAAATTAATTAATAGATTTCAAATAAATAAAGTTATATAATTTCCTCACAAATCGATATCATTGGTGTCCCCTGGAGTAATTTTCACAGCTTTTATCCTTTGCGAGCCTCTTGGAATGAATTTAGAGAACTGCCCCATAACGTAGTACATGGGCTGCTTGTAGAGTTCTTGCTTATTTGCGTCCACTATAATTGGAGAGTCCGAATAGTTGTCCATCCAGTTAGGACCTCCCTTTTCATTCAAACACAAATTCCAATCTACCCATCCTACTAAGTTGTAATTTAAATCCTATAAAATAAACATTTTTTAGTAAATTATTTATAAAAAAAGTAAAACATTAAATAAATATTGTCATTTATAAAAAAAATTACCTCGAGAATGTCATTCATATATTGCTTCGCTTTATCCCAAGAACCTAAGTCCTCATGATCATCAGTTTTGAAAGCTTAAACAAATATTGGGTAATTTTATTTCAAAAAACAGCACTAAAAATTTTCAACTATATACATTTTTAATACACTCACAAGCACATCCTTCAGTACTAATGATAAATTTTTCAGGATAATTTTTCAATGATCTTTTGAAGACGGCAGGTGACGTCACGGTGTCAGTGTAAAAGTGAACAGCGATACCGTCTATATAGTCCGCAATATTTTTCTCAAATCTTTGCAACTGAAAAATTTAAATGAGCTTTAAGCCAATTTCACCGGTTATTGAGAAAGTTACAAATAGTAAGCTGTTAAAAATAGTTAATGGTATCTAAAAGATAAAGATACTAGGTTAAACTGGTCCTTATCTGCTATACTTCTATCTGAGACCTGTGAAACCATAATTAAGCAACTTATATTCTATCTGAAACTTTATCAGCAAGTAGTGAAACCGGTTCTATATCTAATATTTCGAAGTCTTGGAAATTCTTGTACGTCGTTAACGGTTGGTGGTTGAAACTAAATGGGATGCCGAAGTCAGTATTACTTAAGACGATGCGTTTCGTGAGTGCTTTACATTGAAGCCCCAGTTACCGACTGACCTTAGAACGTTGCACGAATAGAACTTTTTATTGTATTTTTCGGTATATTTATAATTTAAATTTAAACATATTTATTTTTATATGTTGTTTAATACAAAAAGATGTTAAAATATTTTTACCATATTAAACCATAAGGGAACTGTTAATCGCTGGTCCTCAACGCCGAGAATCTTAATCCCTTCCACTGAGCAATTTCTTATTGTGGGTCCGAAGTGGTGTGTCCAAAATTTTGCCTAACAATGTAAACAAACGAATGTTACTCAAAAAGTTTTCTTATAAGGTTCATAAAAAAAGTTGAACATACTAAAAAATTATACAACACAACAGTGGTGGTAAACTTACGAGGTCAGGGCCGGTCCAACCTATACTTTCTCTTGTCACTCCAAGCATTATAGAAATCGTAGGTTCGTTAATTGGTGACATTCCCCAAAGGTCGACACCATTATTTTTATAGAGCTCTGCAAATCTAGGAGAAAAAAAGATTTTTATTGCTAAGGTTATAAAATTAGAATACCATTTTGTAATAATTTGTAGTTACGTTGGACTGAGAGACTGTACAAATTCTTGAGGCAAAGAAAAAAACACGATTATAGAGGTAGAATTTATTAGAAGGATAGGTATGTATCGTATTACACAACTAAGTTTAAGCCCACGAATTGCGTTTCATCAGTGGTGTAATGTACTTATGTATACCAACATACAATAAAATATAGTACATATATCTTATCAGATCATTATATGGGTAGGTAGGTATAACAAGTAATTATAGGTTTGACCTGAAAATATGCTCCTGAATGACATTTCAAACAAAAAGAAATGAAGTGTTAAATTAAAATAACTATTTATAACACACTTACTTGCATTGATAATCGGCAAAAGCTTGATAAAATTCCTTTTTAACACTCTTGATGCCAGATGGACCATTGACTTCCAACATCCATGATGGTGGCGACCACGTTGATGCGATCACTTTTACTTCTTCTACAGCTGTATTCATAATGTCGTGTATAAAAGGCAGCTGTAATATAATTAAGTATTAGTTTTATTTCTTTTTGGAATAATTTTAGCCGGATAAAGTTTCAGATAGTTATCTGGCACTTAGTGCCTGTCTACCAGATAGAAGCTGATAGTTTAAACAAGTCTTCTGCTTAATATTTTGACAAGGAACATATTTCCTATTTAGGTATTATATACATATTTTCTTTATGAGTGGTTTTTTAATTTTCATCGTAAAAGTAATGTCAAGAAAATATTTTGAAAATTCACATTTTGAAACATTTCCTGAGGATTGATGAAAGCTAATGCCGTAAATTTAATACTTAAAATTGTTCTCGATTGTAGTGAAAATAGAACATTGCTTGGTGTTCAAACAGATTCAACATATTTCACCGCTTTAGTCTCTCCGTCCGTCGCACTGCCCATCAACCATTAAATTTCTGCTATAATGGTAAGGCCTACATATTGCTGCTAAGGGACAAGACTATGCATTTATGAACTACAATTATATCTGTGTCCAAACCCGAAGGAAGGATTTTGTTGTAATATACGTAATCAAAAACCAAACCTTGTACTGAATATCTTCATATGACAAAGTGAAATTGGTAAATTTGGTGTCGTTGACGGGAACTGAATTGTAAGTCCATCGGCGTGTTGAAAAATCTGATGAACCGTTTGGTACTCTAATCATGTTGTATTCGATGCCATCCTTGCCGAAGTACGACCTTTAAAACATAATTTATTTAATTTATATGTTTGATTTATATATATAAATTGTTGTCTTAAAAGATGTGCTCTCCAAAATGCTAGTAGATAAATAGTTGACGTGTATAAGAGTATCTGTGTTATCTACGTGAATAAATTATTTTTGATTTTGATTTTACTAATAATAAATTGTTGTGCCGTCGTGGCGCAGAGGCGCAACGTCTGCCTGTAACTCGACGGTTTCTGGGTTCGATCCACAGTCGGGGAAGATGGATTTTTCTATTTCCATTTTCTTCGCTCTGGCAAAATAGGCAAAGTGTGGCGTTAATTTCCACCACTCAACACGCAATGCCTCGAAAAAGGCGGAAAGCGGGGACGGAGAAAGTAGTGACTAAGCAACGGAGTGTCCTAACACTAGATTCCCACGGTCCCTGCAGTTCCCTCTGCCTACCTTGCCATGTGCGAGATAAAGCATGAAGCTAAAAAAAATGTTGTACATTAACACTAGGTTCCCATGGTTCTCTCTGCCTACCCTGCTATAAGAGGAAAGTTAAAAGAAAACATTTTGGAATATGATATAATTTTGAATTCGTATTTACTCGGTTATATATTGCTGCATCACTGGTGGTAGACTCTTCCAATTGATCGCTGATGAATCAGTTACGGCTCCACCAAAACCCTGTATTGTTTGAAATACAATGTTGGGCTCCAGCCGCAGTAATAACTTATATGAAGAATCTAATTTAAAACACAAAATTTTTAATATAAATTTAAAATATATATAATGACATATATATAATAGGATATTTTCAATATAAATATATAATATATATGACATATATATAATATATATAAAACAAATAGCTCTTCTCTCTAACCAATTAAAAGGTATTTAAATGTTATATAGAAGCTGTAAAATAAATTTGCCATCATACATAAATAATATAACAATAAAAGTCTGATTTTAATATTAAAAACTATTAGAATATTGCACAATAACAACATATACTTAAATACTTAAAGAAAATTTGTAAATTTTTTAACGTGTCGCGATTTGAACGCGCGTCGCTTAGAAAAAAAGTCAAAGCGCCGCTAAACTCAGTCTAAAAGTAGGTATATAGTTTACTTGTCATGTATACGTAAAATGATATTAAAGCAACATCTAGTAATGAGTCAAAATGAAGAATAGAAATAATTACCAATTGTAAATTCATCTTCATTTTTATTTATATCTCCATAACTCTTATTCAATCGTGATCCGGCCTATAAACATAAACAGTTATTGAAATGTACCACAGAGTAAAGAAGTTTAATTTGATTTTTAAGAAATATTTGTGTATAAATATTGTGTATTTTCAGTAAATTTAAAATATTTTTGTATAAATATTGTGTATTTTCAGTAAATTTAAAATATTTTTGTATAAATATTGTGTATTTTCAGTAAAATTCAGTAAATTTGCTGTAAAGTTCTGCTAATAGCAGGATTTTACAGCAAATTTACTGAATTGTTACAATATTACTACAAAAACATAAACTTACCTACTCTAAAAAAATTAATAACTTTTCGACAAATATTGAAAATTATAATAGTTTTTCCTTTTAAAATATAATGGTTATTGTTTACACAAAAGTAATGAAATGGTTACCGATATTGTTTTTGTGTAATATAAATATATACCTTGGATGTAGTGTATTGTACATATTGTCCTTGCGTAGGGGTTTCTCTGCTGATAGTGTCACAGTAAGTAGTGTTGCACACACACATCCGTGATATACCATTAACGAGCTCCGCACAAGGTTTATCTGGTAATAGTAAATTTATATGACCCATAAAAATACGTCAATTAATTATTTTTTATGTAGTAGCTTCATGCTATGTAGAGTATGTAGGAAACAAGTGTTAAATCTCTCCGCCTTATGTTAGAGATATTGTCCTGGATATGAATTTTGTTACCTGCCTGATAAACTATAAATTTCGGTTTCAAAATTCTCAGAGAGAAATATCTAGAAGATAAAAACTTGTTTAAACTAATAATTTTTACGTGGTAGGCAATATTATTTACCAGCTTAATATCTGAGACATTATCCGTCACCTAAACTTGGCCCTTTAACTTCAAGCTTTACCTCATGGCAGGGTAGGTAGAGAAAAAAATTGAAGTAAGATAATATTTAAAAAAAATAACACTTACCTGCTATCACTTCATGTCCAATCCATATCAAAATAATTAATTTTGACCAAATAATAAACATTTTACTTATAAATAAGTATACAATTTTATTTCTTGACACGTAAACTCTTGTCTAGTACGTGTGAAGGTGTGACATATGGTCTCTTGCAAATGTTCGTTGAAAATATCTTTTATAAAATTTAATTATGTATTTATTTAAACGGCTGCTTATTATGTACATATCAAAATAATTAAACCAAGCAATAACGCATATGAAGTGAATTTTGGAATATTGATTTTACTTTATATTGCGTAATGTGCGAAATTCTTCAATTTAACTACAGGGTGTGCGGGTTACGGGCTCATCACGTTTTAGAAAGAGGACCTCCGAGCAGCTCATGGGACTTGCGACCCAAGTATAGTTTTAAAATGGTCCCTTTAAAAGGCATTAACGTTCACCTTCACTGTCCGAGCTTATGCCACTATCTAGCCAAATTCGAAACGATTCTACTAATGCCGCCTTCGGAGTACCTTCTAGAAATGTATTAGTAATAGTTTTAGACAGGCCTAAATCTATCTATCTATCTTTTAACCACCAATAGGGAGATATCACTTCAATCGCATATAAATTTATTCTAAACCTATTCCTGGTCAGTTCGTTAGTAAGATCGAAATACTTGTTAAATTTGACATTATGACTTTTAGCGATATTTGTTTCTTACAGCACTGTAAGTTACTACCAGTACTATGCGTTTTAGACTTCGACAATAAATTAAAATATCCGATCTGGATGACGAAACACTTACATCCTCAGAGATTCTATATCGTTTCTCATACGTGTTATCATAAAAATCCTATCAGGAGCTGGATCTAAAATCTTTTCTCTCTAAAGGCTTTTTATAGGGGTTTTTTATTGGCGCTTTTTTCGCATACTTTATTGAACGTTTGCTGGTTGTTATGTTACTTTGTTCTCTTGCTGCTGAAAGACTAAGCTCTTCAAATTTGTCGTGATGCCGCCAATATTGACCTTTGTCCAGAAGTACCCTACACCCGACCAGCATATGCTTTGTTGTCCCTGACGTCTCTTTATAAGTGTAACAAAATTTATTGGTAGCTTTACCTCATGTTAATCGAGAAAAGTAATTTGGAATGCGTTTAGACAAAATTGAATAGTGACTAGTCGTGAATTAGTAATGTCATTGTATAAATAAATTTAAATTAATACCAATTTACATTTAATGCTAATATAATATAATATTGTAAATTTTACATTTAATTTAATAACCAAATATTTTTTATATATATATAAGGTACGACCTTTAGCTAGCTTCATAAATTCAATTATTACAATACATCTGTACAAACATTTATTGTTTCCTTTGACACTTGTGTAGCTATATGAAAAATATTTACATAAACATATACCTAATAAGGAAGCATATTTAGTTAATATTTGTGTAAGAATTTTTAAATATATATGTGGTATCACATTAAATTAAACTATTTAAATATTCTCCAAGTTATTGTCAAACTTATTTTTGTAACGCTTAAAATAAATAAATAAATAAAAATATATATATATATATATATATATATATATATATATATATATATATATATATATATATATATATATATATATATATATATATATATATATATATATATATATATATATATATATATATATATATATATATATATATATATATATATATATATATATATATATATATATATATATATATATATATATATATATATATATATATATATATATATATATATATATATATATATATATATATATATATATATATATATATATATATATATATATATATATATATATATATATATATATATATATATATATATATATATATATATATATATATATATATATATATATATATATATATATATATATATAACTTAATATACTTAGATTGTCTAAAATATTACAATACTATATTTTCAATTTTATCACAATTGAGAGGCAGAATTAATGAAACACAAAATAACTTAAATAATTTTAATAATCATGATAAACTGTATAAAAAAAAATATAATATACCTAAAGAATAAGTCTTTTACAATTTACTCAACTGCAGAAAGAATTTTACTTTTACCATTTGTCTTATATTTAAAAATCTTTTCTTTTCTTCGAGATTTCCAATGTTTTGTATCCTCCTTAGACATTATGTCAGTACTGGTTACAACCACTGACTTTATTTTATCTATAAAGTAGAATTTTTATATATTAATTCTTACTTATAATGCACATTATTGAAAAATGCTTAGCAAACGATTCTTATGGGTGCAAGAATAAGTTCCACATTTAGTTTAGTAAACTATTTTTAAATTAAAAGGTTTATTAGCCTTGTACTTTATCCTGCACATACAAAAATGGAAGAAACTAATATATAGTACACAAGTATAACATTAATATAACATATATTGTTAATATATGGTATATAATAGAAGGATTTCTTTAAAATGTTTTACAATGTCATAAAACTCATACTAAATTTTGCAAAAATCTCGAAATTCTCACCTGTTTCATCTGGTTCTTCAATGTTATCAATGATTTTATGTTTTTTATTTACTTTAATTTTTTTACTGGCAATGTTATGTAATTTTGTACTAGCATCCTTAACCTCTTCACAAGAAAGAAAATTTTCACATTCCTTGAAGAGCTTGACCCCACCTTTTATTTTACGTTTACTGAAATTTTTAATCATAAATAAGATAGTACAAACATTTTCCTCATTACTTGGTCTTATATCTTGAAAATAATTAATAATTATATTTACGTCTGCAAAGTCAAATACAAAACTTATATATATTTTATTGTAGTTCAGTTTTCTTTACCTTGTCCCATTTCCTTCAACATTTACAAATTCTATATTTTTATTTATTATTGCTGACACTTTAGCGCCTATCTTTTTTTGTAATTCTTCAGACACTTTTATATCATTGTAATGAGTAGATTCTTCAATAAATCTCTCAGAACGAGGTACATCTACAAATTGACAAAAATATATATTTTTAAGTAACTATTATTTTATAATATTAATTATTATATTAAGTACTATTCTTACTGCTTATTGCAGAATTTCCGTCCTTTGATTCATTTATTAATTTAACAAACGTATGATCAACAGCTTCTCTAAAACGGGATAGGTCTTCTTCGTCAGATGAGTCTGACATATTTATTATAAAATGAAAAATCTTTTTAAATTAATGTTTAAGATTTGATTTTATTATTTGTTTACATACCGTTTTTATTTTTTAATTGATATGTCAAATTACACGTGCCTTTGACATCTGAAATCGTTCAAAAATCGAAATAATTATCAATATATTTAGCTAGAAAATAATAATAACCTGAAGAAAAGTCTAACACGAAGTTTAAAGCAAATGAATTGAAAACTTGGAAACAAATAACTGACTTTGTCTTTTTAAAGATATTTGATTAATTGATTTTTCGCATTATATATTTAAAGGATAAACGTGGCGCAGAGGCGCAGTGTCTGTTTATAAGGCAGTGACGGTTTGTGGGTTTGATTCCCACTTATGGAAGATGGATTTTTCATTTGCATTTCCTTCGCTTTGACAACTAGGTAAAGTAAGAATGGGTCTTAACAATAGATTTCCACGATTCCTGCGGTTCTTCTGTCTATCCTGATGAAAACGGAATAAAGGATGAAGATATAATAATATTAATAATATTTGATTTAATTGTATACTTATGTGCAATGGTTCAAAAGATCAAAAGTGGTGAAGGAGATGTCTTAATACAAGGTGCTATGTGCAGGATAAAGCGTTAATAAATAATTAACAAATTATCTTTTACTATTCTAATCTTTAATAAACTTTAAATAAAGTAAATTCTGAACGCTATGTTAATTACAATTGTAATAAATATCCCAAATGTCAAATGTCAACATCAGCTGAAAATTTGAGTTGAAAAATTTTAGGGTTATATTATTAAAATTAAAGAAATAACCCATTTACAAGCTATTAATCAATAATAGAAGTATAAATTTTTATTACATAAACACATATCTTATCATGTCTGAATACGCTAAACCACCCGTTGACCCAGACTTAGTGAAGTTCTCAGAAAAAAATGACTATGATTCTCTTGCAAAATATTTAGTGGGAAATATGTATAGATATCGTGAAAATATAATTATACCAAGAATACTCGGGCCTGTAATTATAAAGACAAACGAAGAGAAAATGATTGAAGCAACGGTTGAGAGCTGCCCATTTAAATCTCTTACCAGTTGTATTATAGGTAATCTAAAGTATTATTTTTAAACTTCTATAATTTAAAACAATTTATTGTTGCTCATGAACCCTTTTTTAATTATTGTTATGTGTTAATATAAAGGATATGGCCTTGGAGCGGCTGTTGGCTTGTTTACTTCATCATTAATGCCAAACATGACAGACCCTATGGCACAACAAAATCAAACTGCAAGAGAAATTTTACGAGAAATGAAGAATTCTATGTTAAGTTATGCCAAAAATTTTGCATTACTGGGAGCAGTGTTTTCTGGTGTGGAATGTTGTATAGAAAGTGCAAGAGGTAAATCTGATTGGAAAAATGGGACATATGCTGGTGGTGTTACTGGTGGACTAATTGGCTTGAGAGGTTTGTTTATAAAATTAAT